>WNWK01011658.1:0-63458 GCA_009830355.1 Cherax destructor | reverse complement strand
AGAAATATCCAAAATTTATGAAATAGCTAATGATTTAAAAATACCAAGAAACTTAATTATAAATCCTTTAAAATAGCTAGAAATACTGTTTAAACAAAAGAACAACCAACCTTATTCAATAAAATATGTTGGTTCTCCCTTACCATAAAAACTTAATTGATATACCTCTCTGCTTAAGAATTTTAATATCAAAGTTGTATTTAAAAATCTTGACACAGTTAAAAAATTTGATAAAAATTCCCACAAAATGCTGACGGATGTTCTATAAGATTCCTTGTAAAATATGTGAAAAAGATTATTAAGGTCAAACTGGTAAAAGTCTTGAACTAAGATTAAACAACATAAATATTACATTATAACTGGAAAGATTCTAATGCTCTGTTTATTCATGTGAGAAATTTTAACCATCCAATTGATTTTAAAAAGACTGAGAAGGTTGATCAAGCAAGTCCATGGTTGAGAGGAATATAATAGAATCATGTTTCATAAAAAGTAGTTTTAAAAATAATATGAATATTTCTTTTGGTTTATATAAATTGATTCTTTTTAATTAATAAAATTTGGTAAGAATTTAAGATACATTAGACAAATTTTTGAGGTAGAATATAAACTGTTTCGGGATAACTGACTACCTACCTACATCACCATAAAAGTCAGGTGTGTTGTGGGGGCAGCCAGGTGTAGTCTCGCCCTATATGCCTTTCTGTTAACCTTTTATTTTTATAGTTCCTTGAAAATGCGAAGTCACGAAAGCGCTTGAATTTCACTATTTCTTTCACAGTAGTTGTTCTGCATATGGAGTGTGGTGTGTGTGTGTGTGTGTGTGTGTGTGTGTTACCATTTTGTCCTAGGCACATGTCGATTAGACACTAGGCCTGTTGTATATGTGTGTGTATGTCTGTGTAAGGAAACACTTCAAAATGTTTCCGCCCGCGGGAATTGAACCTGGGCCCTCCGTGCGTGAAGGAGAGCTTTAGCCACCAGGCCACCGGGGCTGTGTGTGTGTGTGTGGTGGGGGTGTGTGAGTGTGTGTGTGTGTGTGTGTGTGTTACTCACCTAATTGTACTCACCAATGTGGTTGCAGGGGTCGAGACCAGCCCTGGCCCGCCTTTCGCTGTCCGCTACTGGGTCTCTGCTCTCCCTGCTCCATGAGCTTTATCATACCTTGTCTTAAACTATGTATGGTTCCTGCCTCCACTATATCTTTCTCTAGACTATTCCACTTCCTGACTACTCTGTGGCTGAAGAAATGCTTCCTAACATTCCTTTGACTCATCTGAGTCTTCAGCTTCCAGTTGTGTCCCCTTGTTTCTGTGTTCTCTCTGGAACATCCTGTCACTGTCTACCTTGTCAATTCCCCAGTATTTTGTATGTCGTTATCATGTTCCTCTGACCCTTCTTTCCTCCAGTGTTGTTAGTCCTATTTCCCTCAACCTTTCTTCATAGGACAGACCCCTGAGTTGTGGAACTAACCTTGTCGCAAACCTTGCACTTTCTCTAGTTTCTTTACGTGCTTGACCAGGTGGGGTTCCAGATTGGGTGCATATTCTAGTATGGGCCTGAGTACACGGTGTACAGTGTCGAACGATTCCTTTGTTAAGGTAACGGAACGCTAATCTTAGGTTTGCCAGTCGCCCATATGCTGCCGCAGTTATCTGGTTGATGTGTGCCTCCGGAGACGCTTGGGTTATACTCACCCCAAGTGTGTGTGTGTGTGTGGGAGTGTGTGTGTGTGTGTGTGTGTGTGAGGTACTCACCTAGTTGTGGTTGCAGGGGCCGAGCTAGCTCCTGGCCCCGCCTCTCTTCACTGATTGCTACTGGTCCTCTCTCTCCTGCTCGTCTTAAAACTATGTTTGGTTCCTGCCTCCACTAGTCACTTTCTAGGCTATTCCACTTCCTGACAACTCTGTGACTGAAGAAATACTTCCTAACATCCCTTTGACTCATAGGAGTTTCAACTTCCAATTGTGACCCCTTGTTTCTGTGTCCCTCCCTGAACATATTGTCTCTGTCCACCTTATCTATTCCTCATATTTTATATGTCGTTATAATATCCTCCCTATATATCCTGTCCTCCAGTGTCGTCAGGTCAATTTCCTTAACATCTCCTCTTAGACATGCCCCTTAGCTCCAGGACTAGTCTAGTTGAAACCTTGCACTTTTTCTAGTTTCCTACATTTTGCAGTTGTGTTCCAAACTGGTGTATACCCAATATGGGCCTAAAGTAAACAGTGAACAGGGTCCTGAACTATTCCTTATCAAGATGTTGGAATGCTGTTCTTAGGTTTGCTAGGCGCCCGTATGCTGCAACAGTTATTTGGTTAATGTGCGCCTCAGGAGATGTGCTCGGTGTTATATTCACTACAAGATCCTTTACCTTGAGGAGGTTTGTAGTCTCTGGCCCCTAGACTGTACTCCGTCTGCGGTCTTTTGCCCTTCCCCAATCTTTCATGACTTTGCACTTGGTGGGGTTGAACTTCAGGAGACAATTGCTGGACCAGGCTTGCAGTCTATCCAGCAACTGTGTGGTGTACTCACCTAATTGTGGTTGCAGGGCGAGACTCATCTCCTGGCCCCGCCTCTTCGCTGTCCGCTACTGGGTCTCTGCCTCCCTGCTCCATGAGCTCTATCATACCTCGTCTTAAAACTATGTATGGTTCCTGCTCCACTATATCTTTCTCTAGACTATTCCACTTCCTGACTACTCTGTGGCTGAAGAAATGCTTCCTAACATCCCTTTGACTCATCTGAGTCTTCAGCTTCCAGTTGTGTCCCCTTGTTTCTGTGTTCCCTCTGGAACATCCTGTCCCTGTCTACCTTGTCGATTCCCCGCGTATTTTGTATGTCGTTATCATGTCTCCTCTGACCTCTTTCCTCCAGTGTTGTTAGTCCTATTTCCCTCAACCTTCTTCATAGGACAGACCCCTGAGTTGTGGAACTAGCCTTGTCGCAAACCTTTGCACTTTCTCTAGTTTCTTTACGTGCTTGACCAGGTGTGGGTTCCAGACTGGTGCTGCATATTCTAGTATGGGCCTGACGTACACGGTGTACAGTGTCTTGAACGATTCCTTGTTTAGGTAACGGAACGCTAATCTTAGGTTTGCCAGTCGCCCATATGCTGCCGCAGTTATCTGGTTGATGTGTGCCTCCGGAGACGTACTTGGCGTTATACTCACCCAAGGTCTTTTCTCCTTTGCCGAGGTTTGTAGCCCTTGTCCACCTAGCCTGTACTCTGTCAGCGGTCTTCTTTGTCCTTCTCCGATCTTCATGACTTTGCATTTGGTGGGATTGAATTCGAGAAGCCAGTTGCTAAACCAGATGTCAAGCTTGTCCAGGTCTGTTTGAAGTCCTGCTTGGTCCTCTTCCGATGTGATTCTCCTCATTAATTTCACATCATCTGCGAACAGAGACACTTCTGAGTCTATCCCATCCGTCATGTCGTTTACATATACCAAGAATAACACTGGTCCTAGGACTGACCCTTGCGGTACGCCGCTCGTCACAAGCGCCCACTGTGATACCTCATCACGCACCATGACCCTTGTTCCTCCTGTGAGGTATTCCCTGATCCATTCCAGTGCCCTTCCTGTTATACATGCTTGTTCTTCCAACTTTTTACTAATCTATGAGGAACTGTGTCGAAGGCCTTCCTGCAGTCCAGGAAAATGCAATCAACCCACCCTTCTCTCTTTGCCTTACCTCTGTTACTTTATCATAGAACTCTAGGAGGTTTGTTACACAGGATTTGCCTTCCCGGAATCTGTGCTGTCTGGTGTTTATTATCCTTTTCAGCTCGAGGTGCTCCACCATTCTTTTCCTGATGATTTTCTCCAGGACTTTGCACACTATACATGTAAGTGACACCGGTCTATAGTTTAGTGCCTCTTTTCTGTCTCCTTTTTAAAGATGGGGACTACATTGGCCTTCTTCCATACCTCAGGTATCTGCCCATTTTCAAGGGATGTGTTGAATATTATGGTAAGTGGCACACTCAGAACCTCAGCTCCTTCCCGAAGAACCCACGGGGAGATATTGTCCGGACCCATCGCCTTTGAGGTATCAAGGTCACTGAGTAACTGCTTCACCTCCTCCTCAGTTGTGTATGCCCTCTAGCACTTGATACATCCCTTGTTGGTGACGCACCCCATCCTGTCTACCCAGCTGCCTTCCTTCCTCCACTGTGAATACTTCCTTAAACCTCAAGTTGAGCTCCTCACATACCTCTTGATCATTGCTTGTGAGTTCCCCATCTTCTCCTCAGCCTTATCACCTGGTCTTTAACTGTTGTTTTCCTTCTGATGTGACTGTACATGAGCTTCGGTCGGACTTAACTTTTCGATGCTATGTCGTTTTCGTACTGTTTCTGGGCCTCCTCCGTACCTGTGCATACTGTTTCTAGCTCTTCTGCTACTCTCTTTGTTTACTTGGGTTCTTTGCCTTCTGTACCTTTTCCATTCTCTGACACTCTGAGTCTTTGCCTCCTGCACCTTTGGGTAAACCAGGGCTCTTTCTGGCCTTCCTGTTTAATCTTTTCCTCTGGGTATAAACCGTTCCTCTGCCTCCTTGCACTTTGACCCTACGTATTCCATCATTTCATTTATTGTCTGTCCATCCATTTCCTTTCCCACTGAACCTCCTGCAGGAAATTCCTCATGCCTGTGTAGTTTCCTTTTAAAATCTGGTTTGTCTCTTTCGGTACCGTTTTCCCTCTCCACCTGTAGCTCTACAATGTACTCAAAGCTCAGCACCATATGGTCACTGGCTCCAGGGGCTCTCGTGTTATGTCTTCAATATCTGAGCTGTTCAGGGTGAATACAAGGTCCAGTCTTGCTGGTTCATCTTTCCTCTCACTCTGTCGTGTCCCTGACGTGGTGTGTTGTGTGTGTGTGTGTGTGTGTGTGTGTGGTGTGTTGGTGCTTATGATTGGTGTGTTTTAATTTAAAAAAAGTTTTACTCAAGTAAATGGAAAACTTTCCTCAGTAGGAAGCCAGAAATTAAAAATAAATTCTTTGATATGCATAACTAATGCCGAGATCTTTTATGGTGTCCAACAGGGTGTATGTCTCAGTCTTTCTGTGATGATGGCATGGAAGTGTGCCGAGATATTGCCTCAGCACTGAACGTGAGGTGGGTATGCGGTGGTCTGGTTGCAAGTGTTGCACTTCTCGTCCAGCCTCTTGCAACAACGACACTCAATGTTCTGGTCTCTGCATGGACAAGAATATTTGCACTAAACCCGTTGATGACCAAGAATGTTCAGACACTGACTGTATATGTTGTGACAGTAAGTAGTTTCCTGAAGTTTTAAACACACTGTATTTATCTACTCATACATACATATATATATATATATACATATATATATATATATATATATATATATATATATATATATATATATATATATATATATATATATATATATATATATTATATATATATAAAAGATATAGGATGGGGTCCACCTCTGGTGCAAATTGTGGGACCCAAAGCCTCGGAGAAGTGGATAAAAACGCTTCAAGGATTTCTTGGATTTCTTCCTGAAGCTATTTGAATATTCCACTTCCCCTACCACCCCATCTTCTTATTCTTTTTTTTTTACCAATAGGTATATTTTACTACATAATATGGTACAAAAGATTTAAGAGATATATTGTTGATATAAAGATGGTATATACAGTACACGAGGTGTGAGAGATACATGTCTAGTACATATTGTTACATGTTTGTCACTGATTACAATGCGAAAATCTCATCCAGCTCCTCAGAGCTGGGGCACGTGCCCAAAATGCAGCAGGCATTACCCCTCTGAACAGCAGCGCTGAGTCGCTGGAACAGAAAACTAGCTGCCCTGGGATCCCTTGAGGAATTTAGATGCACTCTTTCCCCATGAACCAAGGGTCTCCGAGCCTATGGGAACAAACATATAATGATGGGCAAGTTCTCCGAATTTTCTCTACTTTTGGGACTCCCTGAAGGTGGCAGCTGCCCCTCCTTCCTCCCTGGTGCATTGGAGATAGGTATCAGCCAAGGTAGATGCACATGTGTAGTCCCACACCACCTGCTTGCTGTCTGTCCAGGCTTGAAGGGTTATACCATCTGGACGCTTTTGGCTGCCATCAGATCTGCATAGTTGGGGTGGCTCCCTTACTGCTGGGCATCATGTTGTTGTGAGGCTCCTCTTGATAATGTTATTAACCTCTTCATGTCTTGCAATCTTTCCTTCGGATTTACGAAACACAAGACCATGGTACCCGAATCGGTCTGCTGCTTCACTACCACAAATACACCTGTGTTCGGTGAGAATAGGGGCGGCAAGTCGAAGGGCAACACCAATGCGGATGGTCTGTGGGTCGAGGCGTGTGCCAAGGCTGGAGTTGGGAACAGCCAACAGAAAGTCCCCTGCATGAGGAGCTCTCACTGCCAGGAGGCGGGCTCTATCCTTCCCTGACACACTCTGAAGCATTGCTGAGGCTATATTCTCTATTATTGGGCCATCCTAGTGCAACTGTTTGTAGTTGTTGGGGGGAGCAGGCCTGGTTTCAGAGCCCATTAGATTATCCCAGATCCTGGCTCCGTCAACGAACTTTTGGTCATGGATTCCAATCTTTTCCCTAAGATGTTCAGGGAGAATCGCTGCTACAAGCCCTATGGATGCAATGCATGAAGACTGGAAAGCAGGTAGCGCAATCTGAGATGACTTACGTTGTTCCATTCTCCTCAATTCTTCCAGTTTCTTCCTGAGAATTGTGTCAATGGCATCGCTTCCCAGAGGTGCTCCAAGCAAGACACTATTAGTAGGGGTAATGACTGTTGCTCCTGGTAGTTTTGATCTCACTGTATCTATCACTTGTTGATTGACTGAGATGAGTTCACATTTGGATGGATTCAGGATGAGACCCATTTCCTATCCCCGTGTCATCACCTGTGTAAGATCATCTAGAAGGGACTCCTTTGTACCTGCTAGTGTGCCATCATCCAGGAACCAGATGTTTAGCTCACTGGTCAGTCTGACTGTGATTTCCCTAACTGCTATACAGAAGAGAAATGGTGCGAGAGGGTCCCCTTGCTAGACACCCTCTGATGATGTGATTTCATGCTCTCCAAACAGGAGCATTGATTCCTTGCTATATCCAGCTGAAACAAAAGGGAAGAGACCTGGGAAATGTTCTTGTACAGCTGCTAATACCACGTCTCTTTTCAGGAGATTAAATGCATTCTTGAAATCTAATTTAACCACTGCATTGTCCTCGGGCAGTTTGTCGATATACGCCCTTGTTGCATGAACCGCTGCTTCACTTCCTTGAGAGACCCCAAAGCCAAGCTGGTTTGGTTGAAGCATGATGGCTGCCTCTGCGCGAATACTTCTGATAGCAGCTTTAGAAACGAGGCGGCAAAACATGTTGCCCACTGCGATTGGCCTAATTCCTCCATCCTTCTTTTTAAGGGCACAAAGTGATGCTCCAAAAAACGAAAGGTTTAATTTCGTCAGGAATCAGACCAGCCAAGGAATTGTTGACGAACCTTGTGATCTCTGAAAGCAGTGTCTCTGTAATCTCCCCGATAACTGGATTAACCATTTCCTTTAAATGCTGTGGCCTTTTTCCAGTGTAACCCCCAGCAGAGCCAGACGGGAATGACATTATTGCTTTGTAAATGTCCGAGTCTTGCACAATCAATGGTTCCACAGTGGGGACAAAGGTGTTGGAACTGTTGGTTCTCCTGGTTTCCCTGTCAGGGTGCTTTCCTCTAAGTGCTTCAGCAGTGCCAGCATCCCTGGGGGCGACTGTATCTTCACTGGTGATAATTCTGATTGCCCCCACTGTGTTGCCCTCTTCAATTTTCTTGCTCACTTGGACTTTGATTTTTTCGTTGTCAGTGGAGTGAGTGGGGGTTCTGCCTCTCCCATTTTTGTATTGATGGGGAAGGTGAATGAGATTATCAGCTCTAGGAAAGTCTCTTAAGGATTTAATGATCATTGAGACTAGCCTCTTTTCCCTTCTTTCCGGCACAGCTAAGCAGACATTAGCAAAAAGTAGCAAGTTGTGCCATGCCTTGATGGTTGGTGGAGTATTTAGGATAG
The DNA here is from genome assembly GCA_009830355.1 of Cherax destructor. Taxonomy (NCBI): domain Eukaryota; kingdom Metazoa; phylum Arthropoda; class Malacostraca; order Decapoda; family Parastacidae; genus Cherax; species Cherax destructor. The sequence goes on along the minus strand of WNWK01011658.1, from coordinate 55,375 downwards.
CAGAACCATCGTTTATATATATATATATATATATATATATATATATATATATATTATTATATATATATATATATATATATATATATATATATATATATATATATATATATATATATATATATATATATATATATATATGTCGTGCCGATTGGGTAAAACTTGCGATTTTGGCTTAAATAGCAACGCTCACCTTGCCATATAAGACAAGTGAAAATTTGTGTATGCAATAATTTCGCCAAAATAATTCTGAACATAACGAAAAAATATATTTCATTGTGTTTGTTTATTATTAAATTAATGTTAACGTATCTAAAATATATTTAGTTGGGTTAGGCTAAATTAAATTGCGCTTGTTGTAATAAGGTTAGGTAGGTTTTCAAAGTTTCTCTTGGTACAAAATTATAAATTCTTACATTATCATAAATGAAAAAAATATATCTTTAAACGTATAAGAGAAAATTTTAGAAAGGACTTAATTTTAGATGAGTTCTTGCTAATTGACCAGTTTTACCTAATCGGCACGACATATATATATATATATATATATATATATATATATATATATATATATATAAGAGAGAGAGAGAGAGAGAGAGAGAGAGAGAGAGAGAGAGAGAGAGAGAGAGAGAGAGAGAGAGAGAGAGAGAAGAGTTATTAGATGGAGAGTTAGAGGTATCGGGAAGATGGAGGGAATATTTTGAGGAAATGTTAAATATGGTGAAGACAGAGAAGCTGTGATTTCGAACATTGAGAAGAGAGATATAACATGTTGTAGGAGTGAGGAAGAGCCAGATATGAGTGTGGGGGAGAGGCAGTGGGTAGAATGAAAGGAGGTAAAGTTGCTGGGATTAATGGGATGAAGACAGAAATGTTAAAAGCAGGTTGAGGATATACTTTTTTAGTGGTTGGTGCTTCTATTTAATATATGTACGGAAGAGGATAAGGTACCTAGGGATTGTCAAAGAGCATGCATAGTTCCTTTATATTAAGCCAAAGTGGGCCCAACTGAGTGTAAAAATTATAGGGGAATAAGCCTGTTGAATATACCTGATAAGAGTTATTATGAAAGAATTAAGGGTAAGATAGAGAGCAGATTGGCAGATGAACAAGGAGGCTTTAGGAAGGGTAGGGGTGTGTAGACACCTGCTGCCCATGTTTACCCATCAGCATAAAATGGGTACCTGAGTGTTAGTGGACTGGTGTGGGTCGCATCCTGGGAAAAATTGATCTAATTTGCGGGAAACGCTCAGAATTACAAGTGACTTTTTATATATTATTAAGTCATTGATGTCAGCTATGGTCTGTATACCTTGTACATGTACTTGTAGATATAAAGAATATTTATATATTTATTATGTATTTATAGACCAAGTGTTTACATCGAAGCATACAAGGGAACAGTATTTAGAAAAAGGTAAAGAGGTTTTTCGTTGCATTTATGGTTTTGGAAAAGGCATATAATAGGGTGGAAAGGAGAGCAATGTGGCAGATGTTGCAAATGTATGGAATAGGGGGAAGGTTACTGAAAGCAGTTAAGAGTTTTTACGAAGATATTGAGGCTCAGGTTAGAGTATGTAGGAGAGAGAGAGAGATTATTTCCTAGTAAAAGTAGGCATTAGGCAGGAATGTGGGATGTCACCATGGTTGTTCAATTAATATATTTAAAGATGTGGTTGTAAGAGAACTGAATGCTCGGGTGTTGGCAAGAGGTGTGGGATTAAAAGATAAAGAATCTAACGGAAAGTGGAAGTTGTCACAGTTACTTTTTGCTGATGACACTGTGCTTTTGGGAGATTCTGAAGAGAAGTTGCAGAGGTTGGTGGATGAGTTTGGTAGGGTATGTAAAAGAAGGAAATTAAAAGTGAATATAGGAAAGAGTAAAATGATGAGGATAACAAATAATTTTGATAATGAAAGATTGGATATCAGATTGGAGGGAGAGAGTATGGAGGAGGTGAATGTATTCAGATATTTAGGAGTGGACGTGTCAGCAGATGGGTCTATGAAAGATGAGGTGAATCATAGAATTGATGAGGGTAAAAAGTGAGTTTTGCACTGAGGTATCTGTGGAGACAAAGAACATTGTTCCTGGGTGGAAGCAAAAAGATTTTATGAGAGTATAGTGGTACCAACGGTCTTATATGGGTGTGAAACATGGGTGGTGAATGTTGCAACAAGGAGAAGGCTGGAGGCAATGGAGATGTCAAGTCTGAGGGCAATGTGTTTTGTGAATATTACGAAGAGAATCAGTAACTTGTAGACTAGAAGTAGGTGCAGGGTCTCAAAAAGTATTATCCAGAGGACTGTTGAGGGGTTGTTGAAGTGGTTTCCACATTTAAAGAGGATAGCACAAAATAGAATGACTTGGAGGGCATATAAATCTATAGTGGAAGGAAGGCAGGGTATGAGTCATTCTAGGAAGGTTGTTAATAATTACTTTTATTATTAACACAACGGCTGTTTCCCACCGAGGCAGAGTGGCCCGAAAAAGGAGAAACACTTTCATCATCATTCACTCCATCACTATCTTACCAGAGGCGCATCTACACTACAGTTCAAACACTGCAACATATATCCACCCCTCCTTCAAAGTGCAGGAACTGTACTTTCCACCTCCAAGACTCAATCTGAATCTCTCCATAAACAATACATTTATCACACTCCAACAGCACGTTAAGTCATAAAAACCATTTGCCTCCACTCGCTCATATTTAACACATGCTTGCTGTAAGTCTATGTCTTTCAAACACAAAACCTCCTTCATCCCTCACACCAACCCCACACCTCCTAATTTCCAAACTACAGATTCTCTGCATTATATTCACACCACACATTGCCCTCAGACATGACATCTCCACTGCCTCCAGCCTTCTCCTTGTTGCAACATTCACCACCCATGCTTCACACCCATATAAGAGCGTTTGTGCCATTTTACTCTCATACATTCCTATCTTTGCTTCCATGGATAATGTTCATTGTCTCCACAGACTTCTCACTGCACCACTCACTCTTTTCCCCCTCATTAATTCTATGATTCACCTCATCTTTCATCGACCCATTGGCAGGCAAGTCCACTCCTAAATATCTGAATACATTCACTTCCTCTATATTCCTCTTTCCTGTCTGATATTCAGTTTTTCATTACCAACCTCTCCAACTTCTCTTCAGAATCCCCCAAACACAGTATAATTCTTAGCTATTTCACTAGTATCTCTTCCATTTTAGCGACTGAACACAAGAAACTGCCTAGTCAAATAGTTCAACTACCCAATAAAGTGATTAAAAATTGGTTATTTGGTCAATATTACAAAAATTTTAAAATATTCCAGTTTCAAAATAGGGTCCAGTGTAAACAATGCAGGTATTCCTGGTCACAGACCGGGCCGCGGGGGCGTTGACCCCTGGAACTCTCTCCAGGTAAACTCCAGGTATTAATTACGTTTCCAGGCTTTACACATGAATTCCATTTTGATTTTTATTCACACAAAGAATTTTATTCACACAAAAAATAGAAGATTTACTGTAATGTAACATTGTAATAATTGAATACATAATATCAGTGCCTTCGTGAACGCATATTAGACGCACCAGTTGAAGTGTGTTGGACGCCTCATGTGATTTGTTTACTCTTCAATATCGGCAAAAATCGAACATTTCTCCTACTTTGAGCACAATTTCAAGCTGTTTTCAATCATAAACCAATCAATATTATCTCTATTTCTATAATATATATTCCATCCTATCAAATGAGACAAAGAAACCGTGAATACAATTATAAAAGCTATACGAAAATACACAGCAAAGTCGCTGCTTTTATTCAAAAACACGGTAGCAGATTTTTTTCTCCTTATTTACTGAGTCCTTAAAACGAACACAGGTAATGAATGGCCTGTGAGACCTGGTCGTAATGGGAATTGAAGCAAACAAACTCAGCAGTAGACGATAATGTATATTTTGCCTTCACACACTAAATACAGGTATGTACACTATGTACAATATGTACAGAATAATAAATGTACACCACGGTGACAGATGGCAAAGCAGAAGCCATCTGAGTGCACAGTACTCAACCAGCAGGTAGGCAAGTCTGCCAATACTTACCGCAAGTGAACCACGTTGCTTCAGCTTTGTGGACTTGCCTGTGATTGGTCAATGAACCAAGGTACTGTTTTAACGATGGGTACTCTATTGATCATTAAACTCTTAGCACCCAGTTCGCTGGTTGGGAGGCAGCCTATATGGGAGTGTGACATATGCCGAATAAATTGTAACATGCTCTTTGCATACCATAATCCTGCAGGATATTTTTTATATGGTGCACACTTATTACATAGATACATTCTCTCATATCTTTGCCTAAATTTACCGCTCACAGTTTATCTCAGTGAGCTGAGCTCATGGCATAGACCTACAGAAATGACCGTGGCTTCAAAGCTGTAGAACAATGGCATGAACCCTGGAAGGGTTAATAGAATCATGATTACCAATCCATCTTTACCTTATATGTATGAATTAATAAAAGCACACACAGCAAGTAATCCAGCAAGACCTATAACCTCCATAGGTTCACTTACCTGTAAATTATTTAAATAACTTGTAGATATTTTGAGCCCAATTGTTGGTAAAATTTCTAATTTTAATGTTGAAAATAATATAGATTTAGTGGATGAATTGAGCACCTTGACTGATTTAAATTTCAGTATGGTTAATTTTCATGTTACTACTTTGTTTACAAAAGTTTTAGTTGATGATTTATTAAGTTCCCTATCAGAAGACCTTATTAATTACGATTTACCATTACAATTATTGAGCTTATTAAACTTTGTATTGTTGATGCAAAGTTTGTATTTAATGGCGAGTTTTAAACTCAGAAGTTTGGTATGGCAATGGGAAATCCTCTTTCACTTATCCTCAGTAGTTTGTGCATGGAATATTTTGAAACAAGATTGCTTAACAAAATCCTTCCCAATAGAGCTAAATAAGTCATTCCTGTTCTGTATTCTCATCAATATTTTTAAGAGTTTTGTGTGTTTGCTGCCCAAAATTCATAGATGAGAAAATTGTGAAGATTTATGAAATAGGTAATTATCTAAAATACCCAAAATGCTTAATTGATAATTTTTTTTAAATTGCTAAAAATACTTTTTGCAATTCAAAAAGTCAAACAATTTTACTCAACCAAGAATATGTTGGTTCTCCCCTACCATGAAAACATTCTTGATATACCTTCTTTGCTTAAGAATTTTAAAATCAAAGATGTATTTAAAAATCCTGATACAGTAAAACAACCTTAGATTAAAAATTCTCCTCAAAATACTGACGGCTGTGTCTACAAGATTCCTCGTAAAATATATGATAAAGATTATTATGGTTAAACTGCGAAAAGTCTTGAACTAATATTGCAACAACATAATTATAGCATTAGAATGACAAGAGTCTAATCCGGTGTTTAATATGAGAGATTTTATCCATCCAATTGATTTTCAAAATACTGAGAAAGTTGTATCAAGGAAGTCCATGGTTGAGGGAAATATAATAGAATCAATCTACATAAAAAATAGTTTTAAAATTAGTAGAAAAATTGATTTAGGAGTATAGAAATTAGATTCATAAAATCTGGGAAGAATTTAAGATATGTAGACAAGACAAAATCATAAAATTTGTGTAGAATATAAGTTGCCTATGACAAGTCCTTGTCCATCACACCAACAGCATCATAAAGGGACAGGTGAAGTGCTGGCTATCACCTGTCCACTGTGATCGTATTGCATATATACATATATATAAATATACATATATATATGTATATATATATGTATATATATATATATATATATATATATATATATATATATATATATATATATATATATATATATATATATATATATATATATATATATATATATATATATATATATATATATATATATATATATATATATATATATGTCGTGCCGATTAGGTAAAACTGGTCAATTAGCAAGAACTCATTAATATTTAAGTCCTTTCTAAAATTTTCTCTTATACGTTTAAAGATATATTTTTTCATTTATGTTAATGTAAGAATTTATAATTTTGTACCAAGAGAAACTTTGAAAACCTACCTAACCTTATTACAACAAGTGAAATTTAATTTAGCCTAACCCAACTAAATATATTTTAGATACGTTAACATTAATTTATTAATAAACAAACACAATGAAATATATTTTTTCGTTAGGTTCAGAATGATTTTTGCGAAATTATTGCATACACAAATTTTCGCTTGTCTTATATGGCAAGAAGAGCGTTGCTATTTAAGCCAAAATCGAAGTTTTACCTAATCGGCACGACATATATATATATATATATATATATATATATATATATATATATATATATATATATATATATATATATATATATATATATATATATACTATATATATATATATATATATATGTCGTGCCGATTAGGTAAAACTGGTCAATTAGCAAGAACTCATCTAAAATTAAGTCCTTTCTAAAATTTTCTCTTATACGTTTGAAGATATATTTTTTCATTTATGTTAATGTAAAATTTATAATTTTGTACCAAGAGAAACTTTGAAAACCTACCTAACCTTATTACAACAAGAGCAATTTAATTTAGCCTAACCCAACTAAATATATTTTAGATACGTTAACAGTAATTTAATAATAAACAAACACAATGAAATATATTTTTTCGTTAGGTTCAGAATGTTTTTTGCGGAATTATTGCATACACAAATTTTCGCTTGTCTTATATGGCAAGATGAGCGTTGCTATTTAAGCCAAAATCGCAAGTTTTACCTAATCGGCACGACATATATATATATATATATATATATATATATATATATATATATATATATATATATATATATATATATATATATATATATATATATATATATATATATGTATATATGTCGTGCCGGTTAGGTAAAACTGGTCAATTAGCAAGAACTCATCTAAAATTAAGTCCTTTCTAAAATTTTCTCTTATACGTTTAAAGATATATTTTTTTCATTTATGTTAATGTAAGAATTTATAATTTTGTACCAAGAGAAACTTTGAAAACCTACCTAACCTTATTACAACAAGCGCAATTTAATTTAGCCTAACCCAACTAAATATATTTTAGATACGTTAACATTAATTTTATAATAAACAAACACAATGAAATATATTTTTTTCGTTATGTTCAGAATGATTTTGGCGAAATTATTGCATACACAAATTTTCACTTGTCTTATATGGCAAGGTGAGCGTTGCTATTTAAGCCAAAATCGCAAGTTTTACCTAATCGGCACGACATATATATATATATATATATATATATATATATATATATATATATATATATATATATATATATATATATATATATATATATATATATATATATATATATATATATACTATATATATTCCCTTGGTGGGAAACGGCCGATGTTTTAATAATAAATATACATATATATTCACAAACACTAATCTCTGGCCGAAGGAGACTCGAACCTACGAAGCTTAGAACATGGTACGCAGTGCTCTACCGACCAGCTAACACCAAACGTTTTCATCCAAGGCAGCCAGCATTCAGGAAGGTGGCTAACAGTTTTTCATACCATCCCCTGCAGCATCCCCCGACCAGAGATTTTTATGTTTAGAATTCGCAGAACAGACGAAATATTCACAAACACTAATCTCTGCCCGAAGGAGACTACAGACCAGTGTCACTGACTACGATGTCCCGTAGCTCGATCGCTTGCGCACTCAGCTCACAATGAGGTTCGGAGTTCGAATCAAAGGAATGGCTGGAAAACGTTAGGACGTGTTTCCTTAAGACACCTGTTGTCCATGTTCACCTATCAGTATAAAATGGGTACCTGGGTGTTAGTGGACTGGTGTGGGTCGCATCCTGGGACAAAATTGACCTAATTTGCAGGAAATGTTCTGCATAACAAGCGGCTTTCTATATAGTAGTATGTCATTGATGTCAGCTATAATTATTATTATTATTATAAGATATTATTAGTCACAAACCTACTAGAGTTTTATGACAAGGTGACAGCAGTAAGACTAGAAAGAGAGCGGGAGGGAGGGGGTAGAGCTTTGGACACAGTTCCACACAAGAGATTAGTGCAAAAGCTGGAGGACCAGGCAGGTATAACATGGAAGGCACTGCAATGGATCATAGAATACCTGACGGGAAGGCATCAGCAAGTCATGGTAAGTGATGAGGTGTCAGAGTGGCCGCCTGTGACGAGTGGCGTTCCACAGGGGTCAGTCCAAGGACCAGTGCTGTTTCTGAGATATGTGAACGACATAACGGAAGGAATAGAATTAGAAGTGTCCCTGTTTGCAGACGATGTGAAGTTAATGATGAGGAGTAGGAGGAGGATAAGGCAGAACTACAGAGGGATCTGGACAGGTTGTAGTCCTGGTCCAGGAACTGGCTCCAGGAGTACGACCCCACCAAGTGCAAAATCTTGAAGAACGGGGAGAGCAAAGAAGACCACGGACAGAGTACAGTGTAGGGGACCAAAGACTACAAACCTCACTCAACGAAAAGGATACATCTCCTGAGGCGCACATCAACCAAATAACTGCTGCAGTATATGGGCGACTAGCGAACCTAAGAACAGCATTCCAGCATCTCAGTAAAGAGTTGTTCAAGACCCTGTACACCGTGTACGTCAGACCCATATTGGAGTATGCAGCTCCATTTTGGAACCCTCGCCCAGCCAAAGATGTCAGAAAACTAGAGAAAGTGCAAAGATTTGCCACGAGACTAGTCCTGGAGCTAAAGGGCATGTCTTACGAGGAGAGATTAAGAGAAGTCGACTTGACGACACTGGACGGCAAGAGGGACAGAGGGGGACATTATAACGACATATAAAATACTGAGAAGAATTGACAAGATGGACAGACAGGATGTTCGAGAGATGTGACACAGCATCATGGAGTCAGAAGTGGAAGTTGAAGACTCAGATGAGTCACAGGGATGTTAGGAAGTATTTCTTCAGTCATCGATTTGTCATGAAGTGGAATAATTTGGAAAGTGATGTAGTGGAGGCAGGATCCATGCATACCTTTAAGAAGAGGTATCATAAAGCTCCTGGCGCAAGGAGAGTGGACCTAGTGGCGACCAGTGAAGAGGCGGGGCCAGGAGCTATGACTCGACCCCTGCAACCACACTTAAGTGAGTTCACACACTACTTTTCTGCTTCACTACTACTATTACTACTACTACTGTTATTTTCATATACATATGTGTTTTTCTACAGAGTGCAACGCACATCCATTTTGTGATGGAGGTGGTGGAGTGTGCAGGGATTCGTGCAACATCAACGAGCATGAAGTGGATGACAGTTGTGGCCGCACTGGCTGTAAATGTTGCACGTCCCGTCATGCTGTGTGTCATGACCATGATAACAACTGTCCTGGTATCTGCTTGGACAAAAGAAGCTGCACCAACCCGCTCACAAGCTACAAGTGTCATGGTCCAAACTGCATTTGTTGTTCCAGTAAATAGTTAATGATTGTTTGGTTTATGTGTATTTAAAGAGACATGGTCCTTGAGACGTATTCTTTCAAAATGGTCATTTAGTGATCTTTTAAGAGATTAGATGAAATTAGAGTCTTTATATGAGCGTGATACAATGTTTGTACAGAGGTGGCTGATATTTCGCTTTTAATTCGGGACGCCATATTTTTGCTTCTGATAGCGTTACTATTACTATTTCTACTACTAGTAGTACTACAAGTGCTATAAGTACTACTACTACTACTATTAACTCTACTGCAATTGGTATTGTTAATATTTCTTTTATTCAAGTACTTCTATTACTAGTATTAATACTATTACCACTACCCTCTTCTCTTTTCCTCTACACGACCTGTCTTCAGGCCTTCCCCTATGTTTTTTTTTTTTATTGGAGGGTTCAATTGTAAATAGATAATGTTGATCCAAAACGTACCTAAACATCGTCTAAAGTTTCACTTTCAAGTGACGGTTGTTTGTGAAGTGTTCCTGCCTTGGTATTGTTACTTTTTCTGCTTTAATATAAAAGTCAGAAGCTCACTGTGAGGCGCTGCCGCTCCTCCAGATACACTTTGTCTCTCTTTGTTTATACTTGTGTATCCTCATTCTCGTGTTATCTCACTTAATAAAGCCTTTGCTTTATCAGGTCACGTGTCGTTTACTAAACTTCTTCTTTACTTTGAGTTGTGTGGAAGGCTTTATGCATTACCTAAAGGTAGAAATTGTATACCTGGGCCATGTTTCTTCCGTGTGATGATTGTTGATGGTGTGAGTGGTGTTTCTTCCGTGTGATGATTGTTGGTGGTGTGAGTGGTGTTTCTTCTGTGTGTTGATTGTTGGTGGTGTGAGTGGTGTTTCTTCCATGTGATGATTGTTGGTGGTGTGAGTGGTGTTTCATCCGTGTAATGATTGTTGGTGGTGTAAGTGGTGTTTCTTCTGTGATGATTGTTGATGGTGTGAGTAATGTCTCTTCCGTGTGATGATTGTTGGTGGTATGAGTGGTGTTTCTTCTGTGTGATGATTGTTGATGGTGTGAGTGGTGTTTCTTCCGTGTGATGATTGTTGGTGGTGTGAGTGGTGTTTCTTCTGTGTGATGATTGTTGATGGTGTGAGTGGTGTTTCTTCCGTGTGATAATTGTTGATGGCGTGAGATGTGTTTCTTCCGTGTGATGATTGTTGATGGTGTTAGTGGTGTTTCTTCCGTGTGATGATTGTTGATAGTGTGAGTGGTGTTTCTTCTGTGTGATGATTGTTGATGGTGTGAGTGGTGTTTCTTCCGTGTGATGATTGTTGGTGGTGTCAGTGGTGTTTCTTCTGTGTGATGATTGTTGGTGGTGTGAGTGGTGCTTCTTCCGTGTGATGATTGTTGGTGGTGTGAGTGGTGTTTCTTCCGTGTGATGATTGTTGGTGGTGTAAGTGGTGTTTCTTCTGTGTGCTGATTGTTGATGGTGTGAGTGGTGTTTCTTCCGTGTGATGATTGTTGGTGGTGTCAGTGGTGTTTCTTCCGTGTGATGATTGTTGGTGGTGTAAGTGGTGTTTCTTCTGTGTGATGATTGTTGATGGTGTGAATGGTGTTTCTTCTGTGTGATGATTTTTGATGGTGTGAGTGGTGTTTCTTCTGTGTGATGATTGTTGATAGTGTGAGTGGTGTTTCTTCCGTGTCATGTTTGTTGGTGGTGTGAGTGGTGTTTCTTCTGTGTGATGATTGTTGATAGTGTGAGTGGTGTTTCTTCCGTGTGATGATTGTTGGTGGTGTGAGTGGTGTTGCTTCCGTGTGATGATTGTTGATGGTGTGAGTGGAGCTTCTTCCGTGTGATGATTGCTGGTTGTGTGAGTGGTGTTTTTTCCGTGTTATTGCGCCCCTTGAACTGGGCCTCAATGTATATAATGTATATTACCATTTTCTATAATTTTATATTGCTAATATTCTCGATTATAGCTAAATCGTTAATATCTTGCTTTATACTATTATTAGACTATTATTTGACTTATTTAACTTAGCTATATTTATTAGGTAGGATGTAATATAATATTGTTGTGCTTGAGAGTGTGTAGTAACTGCCTTGGTGTTGGCAAACTACTGTTATGCTGCCGGCGTCTAGTTGCTGGGGGGAGTCAGTCTCTGGACACACCTGAGCTGGGTGGTTGTTCCTCTTCCCTCTCTCTCTCTGGCCTGCTGACCTCGTCGAGTCAACACCTCACTCCATTTCTACTTGTTTTCTCGACATTAGACTCTGTTGGGTAGAGTATGCATTCGTGGGTGAGGCGAATCATACTTCTCAGAACTCTGTGTAACTCTGTTCACAGAGAATAGACTAGACAGTGATTATTCGACGTTGTTCTGGGTTATGTGTCACATTGACACTCTGATAAAACTCAGGTCTCAAGCTATAGCTCTGGACCTAATTCGATAAGGCATCTGTGCACCGCCACAGTTTGGGATTGTTTATGCTGAACCTAGTTTCAGTAGAAAGGGAGTTTTGGGTCTGTTTTGGAGGATCTACTGATGGTCCCCAGTTAGGGTCGATTTTCTATCTCCTTGTTCCTGACGCTGTGTTGCTGTTGCCTGTTATAGTGCTGTTCTGCGAATTGGTCATTTTACTGCACAATCAAGCTGTTCTGGTTGTCTGTTTGTTAGAGCAGCTAGCTTACGAGTTGTTCTGTCGTGCACTGGTTGAGTCGAGTCATAGAGTTACCGGGAGCACACTCATACACACATTTATTCTTATTTGTATATATTATTGTAATTACTGACATTGTACCTGATGGTACTTCTGAGTCGTTTATATATATGTGTCCTCAGCACAGACTTATTGTACATGAGAGCAGTGTAGGAGCTACCCTCCTAATTAACCTCCTAATTGATATCTTAATTAATATCTTTATATTTGATTTACTTTGCTACCCTAGATTTTCTCACTTTGATAATAAACCATTTAAATATATCTGTTTGGTTAGTACCCTATCAGTTGCAATCCCCTTAATCTATATAATATGTCGGATAACTGAACCAGGATACTGACTTTGTTGCAAAAGCCCAGTAACAGGCTGGATGCTAGAAGGGCTTTCGTTTCTAGTGTTCACTGGAGATATCTATTATTAATAGATATCGTGTCATTTTGTAACACGTGTAATGATTGTTGGTAGTGTGACTGGTGTTTCTTCTGTGTGATGATTGTTGGTGGTGTGAGTGGTGTTTCTTCTGTGTGATGATTGTTGATAGTGTGAGTGGTGTTTCTTTGTTCTGATGATTGTTGATAGTGTTAGTGGTGTTTCTTCCGTGTGATGATTGTTGATGGTGTGAGTGGTGTTTCTTCTGTGTGATGATTGTTGGTGGTGTGGGTGGTGTTTCTTCTGTGTGATGATTGTTGATGGTGTGAGTGGTGTTTCTTCCGTGTGATGATTGTTGGTGGTGTGAGTGGTGTTTCTTCTGTGTGATGATTGTTGATAGTGTGTGTGGTGTTTCTTTCGTGTGACGATTGTTTGTGGTGTGAGTTGTGTTTCTTCGGTGTGGTGATTGTTGATGGTGTGAGTGGTGCTTCTTCCGTGTGATGATTGTTGGTGGTGTGAGTGGTGTTTCTTCCGGGTGATGATTGTTGGTGGTGTAAGTGGTGTTTCTTCTGTGTGATGATTGTTGATGGTGTGAGTGGTGTTTCTTCCGTGTGATGATTGTTGATGGTGTGAGTGGTGTTTCTTCCGTGTGATGATTGTTGATGGTGTCAGTGGTGTTTCTTCTGTGTGATGATTGTTGATGGTGTGAGTGGTGTTTCTTACGTGTGATGATTGTTGATGGTGTGAGAGGTGTTTCTTCCGTGTGATAATTGTTGATGGTGTTAGTGGTGTTTCTTCCGTGTGATGATTGTTGATGGTGTCAGTATTGTTTCTTCTGTGTGATGATTGTTGATGGTGTGAGTGGTGTTTCTTCTGTCTGACGATTATTGATGGTGTGGGTGGTGTTTCTTCCGTGTGATGATTGTTGATGGTGTCAGTGGTGTTTCTTCTGTCTGACGATTATTGATGGTGTGGGTGGTGTTTCTTCTGTGTGATGATTGTTGATGGTGTGAGTGGTGTTTCTTCCGAGTGATGATTGTTGGTGGTGTGAGTGGTGTTTCTTCTGTGTGATGATTGTTAGTGGTGTGAGTGGTGTTTCTTCTGTGTGATGATTGTTGGTGGTGTGAGTGGTGCTTCTTCCGTGTGATGATTGTTGGTGGTGTGAGTGGTGTTTCTTCCGTGTGATGATTGTTGGTGGTGTAAGTGGTGTTTCTTCTGTGTGCTGATTGTTGATGGTGTGAGTTGTGTTTCTTCCGTGTGATGATTATTGATGGTTTGAGAGGTGTTTCTTCCGTGTGATGATTGTTGATGGTGTTAGTGGTGTTTCTTCCGTGTGATGATTGTTGATTGTGTGAATAGTGTTTCTTCTGTGTGATGATTTTTGATGGTGTGAGTGGTGTTTCTTCTGTGTGATGATTGTTGATAGTGTGAGTGGTGTTTCTTCCGTGTGATGATTGTTGGTGGTGTGAGTGGTGTTGCTTCCGTGTGATGATTGTTGATAGTGTGAGTGGTGCTTCTTCCGTGTGATGATTGTTGGTTGTGTGAGTGGTGTTTCTTCCGTGTGATGATTGTTGGTGGTGTAAGTGGTGTTCTTCTGTGTGATGATTGTTCATGGTGTGAGTGGTGTTTCTTCTGTGTGATGATTGTTGATTGTGTGCGAGGTGTTTCTTCCGTGTGATGATTGTTGATGGTGTTAGTGGTGTTTTTTTCCGTGTGATGATTATTGATGGTGTGAGTGGTGTTTCTTCTGTGTGATGATTGTTGATTGTGTGGGTGGTGTTTCTTGTGTGTGATGATTGTTGATGGTGTGAGTGGTGTTTCTTCCGTGTGATGATTGTTGATGGTATGAGTTGTGTTTCTTCCGTGTGATTATTGTTGGTGGTGTGGGTGGTGTTTCTTCCGTGTGATGATTGTTGGTGGTGTAAGTGGTGTTTCTTCTGTGTGATGATTGTTGATGGTGTGAGTGGTGTTTCTTCCGTGTGATGATTGTTGGTGGTGTGAGTGGTGTTTCTTCTGTGTGATGATTGTTGATGGTGTGAGTGGTGTTTCTTCCGTGTAATGATTGTTGGTGGTGTCAGTGGTGTTTCTTCTGTGTCATGATTGTTGATGGTGTGAGTGGTGTTTCTTCCGTGTGATGATTGTTGATGGTGTGAGAGGTGTTTCTTATGTGTGTTGATTGTTGATGGTGTTAGTGGTGTTTCTTCCGTGTGATGATTGTTGATGGTGTGCGTGTTGTTCCTTCTGTGTGATGATTGTTGATGGTGTGCATGGTGTTTTTTCTGTGTGATGATTGTTGATTGTGTGAGTGATGTTTCTTCCGTGTGATGATTGTTGGTGGTGTGAGTGGTGTTTATTCTGTGTGATGATTGTTGTTAGTGTGAGTGGTGTTTCTTCCGTGTGATGATTGTTTGTGGTGTGAGTGGTGTTTCTTCTATGTGATGATTGTTGATATTGTGAGTGGTGTTTCTTCCGTGTGATGATTGTTGGTGGAGTGAGTGGTGTTTCTTCCGTGTGATGATTGATGATGGTGTGAGTGGTGTTTCTTCCGTGTGATGATTGTTGATGGTGTGAGTGGTGTTTCTTCTGTGTGACGATTGTTGATGGTGTGAGTGGTGTTTCTTTTGTGTGATGATTGTTGTTGGTGTAAGTGGTGTTTCTTCTGTGTGATGATTGTTGGTGGTGTGAGTAGTGTTTCTTGCGTGTGATGATTGTAATGGTGTGAGTGGTGTTTCTTCTGTGTGATGATTGTTGGTGGTGTGAGTGGTGTTTCTTCCGTGTGATGTTTGTTGGTGGTGTGAGTGGTGTTTCTTCTGTGTGATGATTGTTGAAAGTGTGAGTGTTGTTTCTTCCGTGTGATGATTGTTGGTGGTGTGAGTGGTTTTCTTCTATGTGATGATTGTTGATTGTGTGAGTGGTGTTTCTTCTGTGTGATGATTGTTGATGGTGTCTACCTGGAGTCTACCTGGAGAGAATTCCAGGGGTCAACGCCCCCGCGGCCCGGTCCGTGACCAGGCCTCTTGTTGGACCAGAGCCTGATCAACCAGGCTGTTACTGCTGGCCGCACGCAGTCCAACGTACGAACCACAGCCCGGCTGATCAGGTACCGACTTGAGGTGCCTGTCCAGTGCCTGCTTGAAGACAGCCAGGGGCTTGTTGGTAATCCCCCTGATGTATGCTGGGAGGCAGTTGAACAATCTTGGGCCCCTCACACTTATTGTGTTGTCCCTCAACGTGCTAGTGGCACCCCTGCTCTTCATTGGGGGAATGTTACATCGCCTGCCGAGTCTTTTGCTTTCGTAGGGAGTGATTTTTGTGTGCAAGTTTGGTACTAAGCCCTCGAGAATTTTCCATGTGTATATAATAATGTATCTCTCCCGCCTGCGTTCTAGAGAGTACAGGTTTAGGAACTTCAAGCGTTCCCAGTAGTTGAGGTGGTTTATCGCACTTATGCGTGCCGTGAAGGTTCTCTGCACATTTTCAAGGTCAGCAATTTCACCCGCCTTGAAAGGTGCAGTTAGTGTGCAGCAATATTCCAGCCTAGATAGAACAAGCGATCTGTAAAGTGTCAACATGGGCTTGGCATCCCTGGTTTTGAAGGTTCTCATTATCCATCCTGTCATTTTTCGAGCAGATGCAATTGCTACATTGTTATGGTCCTTGAAGGTGAGATCCTCTGACATGAACACTCCCAGGTCTTTGACATTAGTTTTCGCTCTATTGTGTGGTTGGAATTAGTTTTGTACTCCGATGAGATTTTAATTTCTTCACGTTTTCCGTATCTGAGTAATTGAAATTTCTCATCATTGAACTTCATATTGTTTTCTGCAGCCCATTTAAAGATTTGGTTTATGTCTGCTTGGAGTCTTGCAGTGTCTTCAACGGTGGACACTGTCATACAGATTCGGGTGTCATCTGCAAAGGAAGACACAGCACTGTGGCTTATATCCCTGTCAATGTCTGATATGAGGATGAGGAATAGGATGGGAGCAAGTACTGTGCCTTGTGGAACAGAGCTTTTCACAGTAGCTGCCTCAGACTTTACTCTGTTGACTACTACTCTTTGTGTTCTATGTGTTAGAAATTATAAATCCATCTACCAACTTTTCCTGTTATTCCTTTATCACGCATTTTGTGTGCTATTACACCATGGTCACACTTGTCAAAGGCTTTTGCAAAATCTGTGTATATAACATCTGCATTCTGTTTATCTTCTAGAGCATCCAGGACCTTGTCGTAGTGGTCCAGTAGTTGGGACAGACAGGAGCGGCCTGCTCTAAACCCATGCTGTCCTGGGTTGTGCAATTGATGGGTATCAAGATGGGTGGCGATCTTGCTTCTTAGAACCCTTTCAAAGATTTTTATGATATGGGACGTTAGCGCAATTGGTCTGTAGTTCTTTGCTATTGCTTTACTGCCCCCTTTGTGGAGCGGGCTATGTCTGTTGTTTTTAGTAGCTGCGGGACGATCCCAGTGTCCATGCTCCCTCTCCATAGGATGTTAAAAGCATGTGATAGGGGCTTCTTGCAGTTCTTGATGAACACGGAGTTCCATGAGTCTGGGCCTGGAGCGGAGTGCATGGGCATGTCATTTATTGCCTTTTCAAAGTCATTTGGCGTAGTGATGATGTCAGAAAGGCATGCGTCTGTCAAGTTCTGTGGCACTCTCATGAAAAAATCATTTAGGTTTTCGATTTTCAGTCTGGTTAGTGGCTCGCTAAAGACTGAGTCATACTGGGATTTAAGTAACTCACTCATTTCCTTGCTGTCATCTGTGTAGGACCCATCCGGTTTAAGTAGGGGCCCAATACTGGTTGTTGTTCTCGACTTTGATTTTGCATAGGAAAAGAAATACTTAGGGTTTCTTTCAATTTCATTTATGGCTCTTAGTTCTTCCCGTGTCTCTTGATTCCTATAAGATTCCTTTAGTTTTAATTCGATGTTTGCTATTTCTCTGACTAGTGTCTCCCTACGTATTTCAGAGATATTGGTGTGGTGTTTCTTCCGTGTGATGATTGTTGGTGGTGTGAGTGGTGTTTCTTCCGTGTGATGATTGTTGAAGGTGTGAGTGGTGTTTCTTCCGTGTGATGATTGTTGATGGTGTGAGTGGTGTTTCTTCTGTTTGATGATTGTTGATGGTGTGAGTGGTGTTTCTTCTGTGTGATGATTGTTGTTGGTGTAAGTGGTGTTTCTTCCGTGTGATGATTGTTGGTGGTGTGAGTGGTGTTTCCTCCGTGTGATGATTGTTGGTGGTGTGAGTGGTGTTTCTTCTGTGTGATGATTGTTGATGGTGTGAGTGGTGTTTCTTCTGTGTGATGATTGTTGGTGGTGTTTCTTTTGTGTGATGATTGTTGGTGTGAGTGGTGTTTCTTCTGTGTGATGATTGTTGGTGGTGTGAATGGTGTTTCTTCCGTGTGATGATTGTTGATGGTGTGAGTGGTGTTTCTTCTGTGTGATGATTGTTGGTGGTGTGAGTGGTGTTTCTTCCGTGTGATGATTGTTGATGGTGTGAGTGGTGTTTCTTCTGTGTGATGATTGTTGGTGGTGTGAGTGGTGTTTCTTTCGTGTGATGTTTGTTGGTGGTGTGAGTGGTGTTTCTTCTGTGTGATGATTGTTGGTGGTGTCAGTGGTGTTTCTTCTGTGTGATGATTGTTGGTGGTGTGAGTGGTGTTTCTTCCGTGTGATGATTGTTGATGGTGTGAGTGGTGTTTCTTCTGTGTGATGATTGTTGGTGGTGTGAGTGGTGTTTCTTCTGTGTGATGATTGTTGGTGGTGTGAGTGGTGTTTCTTCTGTGTAATGATTGTTGGTGGTGTGAGTGGTGTTTCTTCCGTGTGATGATTGTTGATGGTGTGAGTGGTGTTTCTTCTGTGTGATGATTGTTGGTGGTGTGAGTGGTGTTTCTTCTGTGTAATGATTGTTGGTGGTGTGAGTAGTGTTTTTGCTTCTATGAATTTCACCAAAACAAAGAAGAAGAGCAATATTTTTTTTTTACATAAGCATTGTAATGTTTTTTTTATCATGACGTCTTACGTAGTTCACGTTTCTTTCATGCAGAATGCAACGTGAAACCTTTCTGCGATGAGGGTTATGGAGTGTGTCGAGAATCATGTGGCATCAAGGAGCGTGAGACTGAGGGACACTGTGGGACCAGAGGTTGCAAGTGTTGCACTACACGTCTTGCAAACTGTACCACACCTCCTGACAGTAGTGGACTCTGTGTGGACTTTAGACTCTGCATAAATCCTCTGAATACTCACTGCTGTTCTGAGCCAGGCTGTGTGTGCTGTGACAGTAAGTTCTGAGCCAGGCTGTGTGTGCTGTGACAGTAAGTTCTGAACCAGGCTGTGTGTGCTGTGACAATAAGTTCTGAACCAGGCTGTGTGTGCTGTGACAGTAAGTTCTGAACCAGGCTGTGTGTGCTGTGACAGTAAGTTCTGAACCAGGCTGTGTGTGCTGTGACAGTAAGTTCTGAACCAGGCTGTTTGTGCTGTGACAGTAAGTTCTGAACCAGGCTGTGTGTGCTGTGACAGTAAGTTCTGAACCAGGCTGTGTGTGCTGTGACAGTAAGTTCTGAACCAGGCTGTGTGCTGTGACAGTAAGTCAAGTATGTGGAACAGTTACGTATCTTTATTGGTTCTCCTGCTACAGAGAATGAAGTGTATGCAGCAGTAGTGGCGATTTAAGAATGATGTAATCAGTCCATAAACCTCAGAGGAATAGTTTGAGGTGGTCAGTCCCTCCTGGTCTGGATCAATATATTGTTCCAGAACAAGGTTGATCGACTGATTGCATCATCTTTTCCTCTCCACTACTCCTGCTGCCTACAATACACTCTCCTCTGTATTTGACTGATGAAGCCTACCACGTAGGAGATACGTTTCAACAAGAGTCTTAACTATCAACTTGTCGGTATTTTATTCCATTTACAAGTAATGAGCTGTTATTTATTTCATTATATAAATAGATATCCCATAGAAGGATACCTATTTATATAGTGAAAGCTATAAATTAAAATTGGTATCCCAGAAGGGATGACTTTCAGAAGTTTTCTGAATTATTTTTCCTTTTATTTTTATTTTTCCATCTTGTTGATTTTATTTTGTTCATAACAAAAGTCGGCCTCATCCAATGGGTCTCAGAATTTCCAGGTCAGTGCCCTGGTCACCAGGGGTCATTAGTAGATGCAATATGACCAGACTTGTTTATCCCCGTTCCCAGCATCCTGGCACAGCTGAGATAACTTCCTAAACCCTCAGTGGCGTAACTATGAACCTTGTAAAAACATGACTCCTAATTCATCTATAACGAAGAGGAAAATTCAGGTATTTAGATGCAGATTTTCTCCATGGAGGAGTGGAAGAGAATTCTTCCCCCGTAAGTCATGCGTGTCGTAAGAGGCGACTAAAATACCGGGAGCAAGGGGCTAGTAACCCCTTCTCCTGTATACATTACTAAATTTTTAGGTCACCTGCCTGGGTGGGATGCTGCCGCTGCGCTCAAAAAAGATGCAGATTTGCTTATTTTTTGTGTAAAACAGAGTGAAATTTTTATTCCCTTTATATCACATTAAATAAACTTTAGTTTTTCTCTGGTGAAGAATTTCAGTGTTGAGTGGCCGAAGTATCCTAACACCAGTGTTGAGTGGCCGAAGTATCTTAACACCAGTGTTGAGTGGCTGAAGTATCTTAACACCAGTGTTGAGTGGCCGAAGTATCCTAACACCAGTGTTGAGTGGCTGAAGTATCTTAACACCAGTGTTGAGTGGCTGAAGTATCTTAACACAAATGTTGAGTGGCTGAAGTATCTTAACACCAGTGTTAAGTGGCTGAAGTATCTTAACACCAATGTTGAGTGGCTGAAGTATCTTAACACCAGTGTTGAGTGGCTGAAGCATCCTAACACCAGTGTTAAGTGGCTGAAGTATCTTAACACCAGTGTTAAGTGGCTGAAGTATCTTAACACCAGTGTTGAGTGGCTGAAGTATCTTAACACCAGTGTTAAGTGGCTGAAGTATCTTAACACCAGTGTTAAGTGGCTGAAGTATCTTAACACCAGTGTTGAGTGGCTGAAGTATCTTAACACCAGTGTTGAGTAGCTGAAGTATCTTAACACCAGTGTTAAGTGGCTGAAGCATCTTAACACCAGTGTTAAGTGGCCGAAGTATCTTAACACCAGTGTTGAGTGGCTGAAGTATCTTAACACCAGTGTTGAGTGGCTGAAGTATCTTAACACCAGTGTTGAGTGGCTGAAGTATCTTAACACCAGTGTTAAGTGGCTGAAGTATCTTAACACCAATGTTGAGTGGCTGAAGTAACTTAACACCAGTGTTAAGTGGCTGAAGTATATTAACACCAGTGTTAAGTGGCTGAAGTATATTAACACCAGTGTTAAGTGGCTGAAGTATATTAACACCAGTGTTGAGTGGCTGAAGTATCTTAACACCAGTGTTAAGTGGTTGAAGTATATTAACACCAGTGTTGAGTGGCTGAAGTATCTTTGCACTCAACACTGGTGTTAAGATACTTCAGCTATTTAACACTGGTGTAAAGATACTTCAGCTATTTAACACTGGTGTTAAGATAATTCAGCTATTTATCACTGGTGCTAAGATACTTCAGCTATTTAACACTGGTGTTAAGATACTTCAGCCACTCAACACTGGTGTTAAGATACTTCAGCTACTCAACACTGGTGTTAATATACTTTAGCTATTTAACACTGGTGCTAAGATACTTCAGCTATAACACTGGTGCTAAGATACTTCAGCTATTCAACACTGGTGCTGGTACAGAGGACATCTACACAACTTTATTTTTTACTTCTGGCCCAGTCCTCGGGTACGACCTACTTCCACTGGGGATTCCCACCTGCCAGTGACAATGTCTTCGTCTGCTACACGACCTACACCTGACGCCAGTATATAAGCGCCAAGCTCCATGACTGAGCTTCAGTTCCTTCAAGACTACGGTGCTCTTCATCATCTCCAATGCTCAGGGACTGATTACCTCGTCTTCTTCACATTATGTCCTTGTATTGTATTGATAAAGCCACTGGCTGGCGAAACGTCTACAAAAAAATGATACCCAGATGTTGCACAAGTGTGTAATTCTGCATCTTGTCGGTATTGTATACCATATATGTACAAAGTTTCTCAGTTAATACGTTGTTCAACAGAGTGCAATGAACATCCTTTCTGTGACGAAGGTCGTGGGATATGCAGAGCATCTTGCGACGTCACCGAGAGGGAAGTTCAAGGTGGCTGCGGGGCAACTGGTTGCAAATGTTGCACAACACGTTTAGCAAGTTGTAAAGTACACTTACACTGTCCTGGAGAGTGCAGAGACAAGAGACTTTGCACTCAGTCACATGGAAATTATTCGTGTGGTGGAGAGGATTGTAACTGCTGTGACAGTAAGTAGCTAAACCATTTCAAATCCACTTCCCAAGCACTTCTTTTTTTTCCCAAGCAATTATAAATTCATGTGTGTGCTTGCGTGAGTGTACTCACCTATTTGTACTCACCTATTTGTGGTTGCAGGGGTCGAGTCATAGCTCCTGACCCCGCCTCTTCACTGATTGCTACTAGGTCCTCTCTCTCCCTGCTCCATGAGCTTTATCAAACCTCGTCTTAAAACTATGTATGGTTCCTGCCTCCACTACGTCACTTTCTAGGCTATTCCACTTTCTGACAACTATATGACTGAAGAAATACTTCCTAACATCCCTTTGACTCATAGGAGTCTTCAGCTTCCAACTGTGACCCCTTGTTTCTGTGTCCCCTCTCTGGAACATCTTGTCTCTGACCAACTTATCTATTCCTAGCAGTATTTTATATGTCGTTATCATGTCTCCCCTAACTCTCCTGTCCTCTAGTGTCGTCAGGCCGATTTCCCTTAACCTTTCTTCGTAGGACAATCCCCTTAGCTCTGGGACTAGTCTTGTTGCAAATCTCTGCACTTTCTCTAATTTCCTGACGTGCTTGACCAGGTGTGGGTTCCAAACTGGTGTTGCATACTCCAGTATGGGCCTGACGTATATGGTGTACAGAGTCTTGAACGATTCCTTAGGGAGGTATTGGAACTCTATTCTTAGGTTTGCCAGCCGCCCGTATGCTGCAGCAGTTATCTGATTGATGTGTGCCTCAATAGATGTGCTCGGTATTATACTCACCCCAAGATCTTTTCTGAACCTAAAGAAAAAAATATATTTCATTGTGTTTGTTTATTAATAAATTATTGTTAACGTATCTAAAATATATTTAGTTGGGTTAGGCTAAATTAAATTGCGCTTGTTGTAATAAGGTTAGGTAAGTTTTCAAAGTTTCTCTTGGTACAAAATTATAAATTTTTACATTAACATAAATGAAAAAAATATATCTTTAAACGTATAAGAGAAAATTTTAGAAAGGACTTAATTTTAGATGAGTTCTTGCTAATTGACCAATTTTACCTAATCGGCACGACATATATATATATATATATATATATATATATATATATATATATATATATATATATATATATATATATATATATATATATATATATATATATATATATATATATTCATAAATAAACTAATATTGAATAACGTTTAAAAATTTACAATGTTACCGTTAATTATTTGCGGACTAGGTGAATTTTGTGGCTTCTTCATTGCAAAGTTTTCAGAAGTAAATCACATTAACAAACTTTAGCAGACAAATATTTTCAATGTATTTGCAAGAAGTTATTAATAAAAAAATAAATTGTACACCTTTATTCACTGGTTTTGTACTAAAGAACAATACGCGTTTTGTTTACCTATTTCCTGACTAAACTGACTATGTTTATGCTCAGCACTTGTTCTCTCTCAGCTTGTAGTGAGAAGCAGCCATTCTGTGACGATGGTTACGGATCCTGCAGACTGGAATGCCACACCAATGAACGTGAAGTAGAGAAACTGTGCATGAGGAGAGGTTGTAAGTGCTGCACTTCCAGACTGGCAGAGTGCTTCCACTCAGGGGCTTGTAAAGGCTTCTGTGTTGACAGCAGACAGTGTCCTCACCATGCACACATGGAACCACATCATGAAGGCATGGAACCACACCAAACAGATATGGAACCACATCATGCTGTCTACTGTGGGAAAGACTGTATCTGCTGTGAAGGTAAGCTCAAGAGTCGTCTTCATTAATGTTTTAGTAATGAAATTAATGGATTTACACAACACAAAGTATTTACACAACACAAAGTATTTAGACGGACAATTTACGCAAACAACACAAACCATTTACACACACAACACAAAGTATTTACACACACTACACAATTTACACATACAACACAAATTATTTACACACACAACACAAAGTGTTTACACACACAACACAGTGTTTACACAAGCAACACAAAGTATTTACACACACAATTTACACAACGCAACACAATCTATTTGGTCATACAAACTCCATTAACCTTGCAGTTAAACAATTATAACCAATAATACCAGTGTTTCTGTCCCGACTTCTGGCAGTGGGCAGTCTTGTGCCTGGGGGCACTTCTTGTACCCTCCTCTCTCCCTCCCTCACTCACTCACTCCTGTGGGAACGTACTTGCTTGGACATCTGCAACTTTGCAAGCTTCTGATGATGTGTTGATTGCAACATGAAAAGCATAGAGCTCTCATTCTACTCCCCCGTGGTTGTTTTGCATCCTGTATTGCTTGGTTTTCGATATTTGCAATATATATATATATATATATATATATATATATATATATATATATATATATATATATATATATATATATATATATATATATATATATATATATATATATATATTTTTTTTAATATTCCACTTCTCCTACCACCCCATCCTATATACACACATACATACATATAAATGCTTTATTAATAGACAGAATACATTTATAAAACACACAAACATGAACATGAATACAATGGTACAATATGTCAAAGATTATGAATCTCCTCCAGCTCCTCCGAAGCCGGACGCAGCCAGTATGCAGCATGCGTTTTCCCTCTGGATGGCCACGCTGAGACGCTGGAACATGAACGTGGCTGCCCTTGGGTCCCTGGTGGTGTCGATGAGTCTGGAACCCAGCTCTTTAAGGAAACGTGTTGCATTTTTTTCCCCACGCTCCCAAGGTCTCTGATCCCACTGGGACAAATTTATACTGTTGGCTTATGTCCCTGTACTTGCCAATCTTGTACTCCTCTCTGTGGTCAGCAGCTCCTCCCTGTCGCCCAACACTGTGATGGATGTAGGTGTCAGCCAGTGTCGACACACGTATAATCCCATGCTAAGAGCTTGCCATTCTTCCAAGGATAGATGGTGATCCCGTCGGGCGGTTTGCTGGGTTGTGGGCGTTGTTGGCTGCTAGTGATCGAGGCTCTCTCTCGGCTGGGCATCCAGCTGTAGCGAGGGTTCTCTTTATGATGTCGTTGACCTCATTGTGTCTTGCATGCCAACCCTTGGTTTTAGAACAGTTAAGACCATGTAGACCATATTGGTCGGCTTGCGCATCGCCGCAAATACACGTATATTCCGTGTGAATGGGGCAGCAAGGCGCAGAGCCACTGCAATACGAAGGGTCTTAGGGCCCAGGCGTGTTCCCATGGCCGAAATGGGAACTGTTTGGAGGAAGTCCCCAGAGTGATGTGCACTCACGGCTAGGAGACGGGCAGTCTCCTGTCTGATGTTACGGCCCTGAGCATATTGGCAAGTATCTTTTCAACAATGGGGCTGTCCCAGCTTGACTGTTTGTAGGCCAGTTCTTCACTAGGTTTTGGTGTTGGAGCAGCAAGAGTCTCCCATTCAGTGATGGCACTGGTGTAGCTAGGGTCCTGTATTCCTGCTGAATCACTGAGGTTGTCTGGAAGGATTTGTTTTATTAGCTCATTTGATGCTATGGAAGAGGATAAGAAGGCTGGTAGGGCAATCTGGGAGGATTTGCGTACTCCCAGCCCCCCAAGTCTGACTGGAAGTGAGGCTTGCAACCACTGTCCATCATCGAGGGAAAGATTCAATACACTCTCTAGCATGGTCTTGAGGAGAGAGTCGTATTCCTCGAGTTTCAGGCTGCTGAAGGCTGGGGAGCATCTCAGGAAGTATGTAAGTTTTGGGATTGACAGGCACCTGGTGAGTAGGTAGAAGGCATCATGTGTATCAATGTCTTTCATCCTACCTTCCATCGTCCTGAGGTCGGAGATTTTTTTTTCCAGGACCAGATCGATGGCATTGGGCCCAAGGGGAGCACCAAGGAGAGTGCTGTTGGCTGGATCGATGGCTCGTGCCCCTGGTAAAACAGCCCTAATGTCCTGGATCATCTGTGGATTGGTGGAAACTATCTCACATTTGGTGGGGTTTAGTGTATAGGGTGATTTAGTGTATAGGGCAAGGAGGAATAACATCTTGTAGGAGTGTGGAAGAGCCAGTTGTGAGTGTGGGGGAAGTTCGTGAGGCAGTGGGTAGAATGAAAGGGGGTAAGGCAGCTGGGATTGATGGGATAAAGATAGAAATGTTAAAAGCAGGTGGGGATATAGTTTTGGAGTGGTTAGTGCTATTATTTAATAAATGTATGGAAGAGGGTAAGGTACCTAGGGATTGGCAGAGAGCGTGTATTGTTCCTTTGTATAAAGGCAAAGGGGACAAAAGAGAGTGCAAAAATTATAGGGGAATAAGTCTGTTGAGTGTACCTGGTAAAGTGTATGGTAGAGTTATTATTGAAAGAATTAAGAGTAAGACAGAAAGCAGGATAGCAGATGAACAAGGGGGCTTTAGGAAAGGTAGGGGGTGTGTAGACCAAGTGTTTACAGCGAAACATATAGGTGAACAGTATTTGGTTAAGGGTAAAGAGGTTTTTGTGGCATTTATGGATTTGGAAAAGGCGTATGATAGGGTGGATAGGGGGGCAATGTGGCAGATGTTGCAGGTGTATGGAATAGGAGGTAGGTTACTGAAAGCAGTGAAGAGTTTTTATGAGGACAGTGAGGCTCAAGTTAGAGTGTGTAGGAGGGAGGGGACTATTTCCAGTAAAAGTGGGCCTTAGACAAGGATGTGTGATGTCACCGTGGTTGTTCAATATATTTATAGATGGGGTTGTAAGAGAAGTGAATGCGAGGGTCTTGGCAAGAGGTGTGGGGTTAAAAGATAAAGAATCAAATACGAAGTGGGAGTTGTCACAGTTGCTTTTTTCTGATGACACTGTGCTTTTGGGAGATTCTGAAGAGAAGTTGCAGAGGTTGGTGGATGAATTTGGTAGGGTGTGTAAAAGACGAAAATTGAAAGTGAATATAGGAAAGAGTAAGGTGATGAGGATAACAAAAAGATTAGGTGATGAAAGATTGGATATCAGATTGGAGGGAGAGAGTATGGAGGAGGTGAATGTATTCAGATATTTGGGAGTGGACATGTCAGCAGATGGGTCTATGAAGGATGAGGTGAATCATAGAATTGATGAGGGAAAAAGGGTGAGTGGAGCACTTCGGAGTCTGTGGAGACAAAGAACTTTGTCCATGGAAGTAAAGAAGGGAATATATGAGAGTATAGTTATACCAACACTCTTATATGGGTGTGAAGCATGGGTGATGAATGTTGCAACGAGGAGAAGGCTGGAGGCAGTGGAAATGTCATGTCTGAGGTCAATGTGTGGTGTGAATATAATGCAGAGAATTCGGAGTTTGGAAATTAGGAGGAGGTGCGGGATTACCAAAACTATTATCCAGAGAGCTGAGGAGGGGTTGTTGAGGTGGTTCGGACATGTAGAGAGAATGGAACGAGACAGAATAACTTCGAGAGTGTATAAATCTGTAGTGGAGGGAAGGCGGGGTAGGGGTCGGCCTAGGAAAGGTTGGAGGGAGGGGGTAAAGGAAGTTTTGTGTGCGAGGGGCTTGGACTTCCAGCAAGCATGTGTGAGCATATTTGATAGGAGTGAATGGAGACAAATGGTTTTTAATACTTGACGTGCTGCTGCTGTTGGAGATGGGAAGTACAGTGTCTGCACTCTGAAGGAGGGGTGTTAATGTTGCAGTTTTATAACTGTAGTGTAAAGCACCCCTCTGGCAAGACAGTGATGGAATGAATGATGATGAAAGTTTTTCTTTTTCGGGCCACCCTGCCTTGGTGGGAATCGGCCGATGTGTTAATAAAAAAATATATATATATATATATTGCAAATATCGAAAACCAAGCAATACAGGATGCAAAACAACCACGGGGGAGTAGAATGATAGCTCTATGCTTTTCATGTTGCAATCAACACATCAGAAGCTTGAAAAGTTGCAGATGTCCAAGCAAGTACGTTCCCACAGGAGTGAGTGAGTGAGGGAGGGAGAGAGGAGGGTACAGGAAGTGCCCCTAGGCACAACAGTGCCCACAGCCAGAAGAATGAATATTATAGCATTAGAAAAATCCCACAAGCATTGATATTGTAATAGCCTAAACGAAATCAATGTGGCAAAAATAAAAAAATCGGTCATATTCGGATATGACATCAATAACTTTACATACATAAATATAAATATAATGTCAGCGATATAGAAGTCACTGGTAATTATAGGGTAGCCTCCCACAGGACAATGTGTCCCTTTAAAATGACGAGAAAACGGTAACATTTAAAGGGTAGACTTCTAAAAGCTCTATAAAGGAAACGGGGCTCATTAAAATAAACTCATTTAAAGAGGGAGGCAACTGCAATAACAAGAAAGATGGCCACAGATATTCAACCCACATAATTCTGAGGCAAACTCTGGTTCAACCTTTAAATAATGCAGAAACTGCCATATTTGCTTAATATAAATACAACTTGCCAAATCTTACCAAAATTCTCTAGACTTTTTCCTTCCTCTTTCTTTGCTGTTTCCTCCAGGTCGATCACCATGCCCAGCCCTTCTAGGGCAGGGTAGGTGCCAAGGCTGGAGCTTGCTACCATCTGCGGCTCGCAAGTCTGCCCTTCCCGTCAGCCTCCTTGGGGCGGGGAAGGTGGCAGACCAGAGAGGCCTAGCATCTATCTACCACCTGCCTCGTGCTGGTGGCGAATGTGGCTAGGCCTGGGACCAGTTGGTCCCGCCGCTGAGGGGTACCCCCTCCCATTGGAGACATGGGTCTCTGATACTCCCACGCCAGGGAGCCGGAGCCGGGTCGCCATCTGGTACAGACCTGGGCCGGGAGAATTCCCGGTGAATCAACACCTCCTGTTTCCTCTTACAAATCTGCACTTCATAAGGCCCACAAAGCGTCCTTAAAATTAGTATTTTTACGAAAGTGCCTCAGTGAACAGGTATTACTCCACAGGTTAGTGATTACTCCACAGGTTAGTGATTACTCCACAGGTTAGTGATTACTCCACAGGTTAGTGATTACTCCACAGGTTAGTGATTACTCCACAGGTTAGTGATTACTCCACAGGTTAGTGATTACTCCACAGGTTAGTGATTACTCCACAGGTTAGTGATTACTCCACAGGTTAGTGATTACTCCACAGGTTAGTGATTACTCCACAGGTTAGTGATTACTCCACAGGTTAGTGATTACTCCACAGGTTAGTGATTACTCCACAGGTTAGTGATTACTCCACAGGTTAGTGATTACTAAGAATATTGATCTGCTTAAACACGAAAGAAAAATTTTATTTAATGAAGTTAGAAAAGCCAAACAAAAGTTTTCAACATGGTACCACCTGAGTGGCAAGATCATTTACTAGATTACTTATACAGGGGATTGAGAATAATGAAATGGAAAACGGAATGTTTACATGCTTGGAAACTCAACAATCTCATAGCACAAAGTGGCTGGTCTCAACCTGCTAACCCGGAGTTCGCTGTCAACCTGTCGAATGTTAACTTACTCGTGACCAGCTGGCAACATTGGAATATGGGTTAAGTTTCGCGCCTACTAGGGGGGACACTAATTATGTTGACCTTGCAAAATCTTTTTGCAATTTGGAAAAACAAAGGGACCTGTCCCCTGAAACGTTCAACATCTGCAAAGACATGGTATATGAAGCTTTGCTCAGACCTGTGGAACGAATTGTCCTCAAAGATTTATTAAGTTGTACCATGAAATAAAGAAAGATCCTGAACTGCATCCTACGAACGCTGACAAACCAAATGTGATAGTTATTATGGACAAGGTAGATTGTAGCAGAAAAATGGACACATTATTAGAAGACAGGGATACTTAGGTACACCTTAATGAGAACCCTTTGGACCAGGTTAATAGTAAGTTTAATAAACAACTTAGAACCTTACTGAGAGGTAATGGGGAATTAATTAAACAGTTATCGGCGAGATCTGCGACACTTCCTTACATGTACGGTTTGATTATAACCCACAAGCCTGGTTTTCCAGCCAGACCTATAATTAGTTCAATGGCATCGGCATCATATGCCTTGTCAAAATGGTTGATAAAACTATTAACTCCTTTTCTTGGCAATATTTATGAAGCCCACTTAAAAAAACAATGTTGATCTCATCGACAAATTGCAAAATATCAACATGTCTAATGATTTTACACTTGTTAGTTTTGATGTCACTGCGTTGTTCACGAGAGCCCCTGACCCCGACTTGCTATCTTATTTGGAAGAAGAATTAGATGAGTTCTCTTTACCTTTTTGATAAAAATACCATCATTGAATTGATTAAGCTTTGTGTAGTTGATTGCAAGTTTGAGTTTGAGGGAAAACACTATGCTCAAAAACAGAGAATGGCAATGGGTAATCCGTTGTCCCCCTTAATGAGCAATCTATATATGGAATTTTTCGAGGCTAGATTGTTGAAAGATATCCTGCCATGTAGAGCTAAGTGGTTCAGATATGTGGATGACATCTTGTGTCTGGCCAATTGATATGACCCTTGATACATTTTTACCAATACTTAACACTTTAGTTCCGTCTATTAAATTCACCGTGGAGAAAGAGGTGGACTGTAAACTTCCATTCTTGGATGTGTTGATACACCGAGTTGATAGAAAGTTTAAGTTTACAGTATATAGGAAGGCCACCAATGTGTGCTCATACATTCACTACTATTCCAACCATGAGACTAGAGTTAAAAGGAGTGTATTTTTTACCATGTTTTTGAGAGCCTACGGAGTGTGCAGTCCAGAGTTCCTAGATGAAGAAATTAGGAAAATATTTGACACTGGCATGAAACTGCGGTATCCTAAGGTGTTTATGGAATCTGCTTTGCTGGCAGCTAAGAAAACTTATTATAGAACAGAACCTATGATAACACCTGAGACCAAGAATGTGCTGGTCCTCCCATATAACGAGAATTTATCTATCCTGCCGAATGCTCTTAGAAGATTTAATATACAAGTAGTATTTAAAAGTTCAAAGACTGTAAGAAACATCCTGATATAGAATGCACCCAACAACGTCTTGATGATGTCTACAGAGTTGGTTGCAATGGTTGCAGTCTCTCCTATTTGGGACAAACGGAAAAACCATTGGAGGTGAGAATTTCCCAGTACCGTTATTCGATACGTATATCACAGGAGTCGAACGCGATTTTAAACCACTTTAGAGCATGTAATAACCCGGCAAACTGGCAGGAAGCAAGGGTCATCTTCCCTTGTTCCTCCTGGCTTGAAAGGAATATTGTAGAATCGGCAATTATTAAGCATGATAGTCAGTCATTATACAATATCAGTGGTGGGCTGTTCAAATTAGATGTGTTTTTAGTTGAGGCAATAGTACACAGTCTAAAATTGGGCTCTTTATGAATGCATTAGACTGTCTTAAATGTAGTGCCACACCGAGGAATTAGGACCTATTTTTCCTGCAGTTTCTGAAGGTTGAACCAGAGTTTGCCTCAGAATTATGTGGGTTAAATATCTGTGGCCGTCTTTCTTGTTAATGCAGATGCCTCCATCTTTAAATGAGTTTATTTTACTGAGCCCCGTTTCCTTTACACAACTTTTAGAAGTCTCCCCTCTAAATGTTACATTTTCTCGTCAATTTAAAGGGACACGTTGTCCCGTGGGAGGCTACCCTATAATTACCAGTGACTTCTATTTCGCTAACATTATAGTACACCAAATAGGGAGGAGAATGAAAATAGCTTAGAAGCTCCCACACCACCGTATGTCCTCGGATGGCGGTAAAACAGCTAGCTCTGCTGGCTGTGCCATCTTTGTAGGATTGCGTGGTCCTGTGGCTTAAAGCGTCATGTGGTTCTCGCTCACCATAGGCGGGCCAGTACAACATAGGTTCGAGTCCTTGGCTAGTGCAGTGTTGTTATATATATATATGTATATATATATATATATATATATATATATATATATATGCTAGGAATTCGCAAGAGCAGGCGAAATATTCACAAACACTGATCTCTGGCCGACGGAGACTCGAACCTACGAACCTCATGACAAGGTACGCAGTGCTTTACCGACCGTACCACACTGGTCCAATACCTTGGCATCCAGCTTTCGCTAGACGTTATTCCAAGGCAGCCAGCTTTCAGGCAGGAAGGCTTACAGCTTTTCATCTCATCCCCTGCATGCATCGACACAACTAGAGATTTTTACAATGCTAGGAATTGCAAGAGCAGGCGAAATATTCACAAACACTGATCTCTGGCCGACGGAGACTCGAACCTACGAACCTCATGACAAGGTACGCAGTGCTTTACCGACCGTACCACACTGGTCCAATACCTTGGCATCCAGCTTTCGCTAGACGTTATTCCAAGGCAGCCAGCTTTCAGGCAGGAAGGCTTACAGCTTTCATCTCATCCCTGCATGCATCGACACAACTAGAGATTTTACAATGCTAGGAATTCGCAAGAGCAGGCGAAATATTCACAAACACTGATCTCTGGCCGACGGAGACTCGAACCTACGAACCTCATGACAAGGTCGCAGTGCTTTACCGACCGTACCACACTGGTCAATACCTTGGCATCCAGCTTTCGCTAGACGTTATTCCAAGGCAGCCAGCTTTCAGGCAGGAAGGCTTACAGCTTTTCATCTCATCCCTGCATGCATCGACACAACTAGAGATTTTTACAATGCTAGGAATTCGCAAGAGCAGGCGAAATATTCACAAACACTGATCTCTGGCCGACGGAGACTCGAACCTACGAACCTCATGACAAGGTACGCAGTGCTTTACCGACCGTACCACACTGGTCCAATACCTTGGCATCCAGCTTTCGCTAGACGTTATTCCAAGGCAGCCAGCTTTCAGGCAGGAAGGCTTACAGCTTTTCATCTTTTCATTGTAAAAATCTCTAGTTGTGTCGATGCATGCAGGGGATGAGATGAAAAGCTGTAAGCCTTCCTGCCTGAAGCTGGCTGCCTGGAATAACGTCTAGCGAAGCTGGATGCCAAGGTATTGGACCAGTGTGGTACGGTCGTAAGCACTGCGTACCTTGTCATGAGGTTCGTAGGTTCAGTCTCCGTCGGCCAGAGATCAGTGTTTGTGAATATTTCGCCTGCTCTTGCGAATTCTAGCATTGTAAAAATCTCTAGTTTGTCGATGCATGCAGGGATGAGATGAAAGCTGTAAGCCTTCCTGCCTGAAAGCTGGCTCTTGGAATAACGTCTGAAAGCTGGATGCCAGGTATTGGACCAGTGTGTACGGTCGGTAAAGCACTGCGTACCTTGTCATGAGGTTCGTAGTTCGAGTCTCCGTCGGCCAAGATCAGTGTTTGTGAATATTTCGCCTGCTCTTCGAATTCCTAGCATTGTAAAATCTCTAGTTGTGTCGATGCATGCAGGGATGAGATGAAAGCTGTAAGCCTTCCTGCCTGAAAGCTGGCTGCCTTGGAATAACGTCTAGCGAAAGCTGGATGCCAAGGTATTGGACCAGTGTGGTACGGTCGGTAAAGCACTGCGTACCTTGTCATGAGGTTCGTAGGTTCGAGTCTCCGTCGGCCAGAGATCAGTGTTTGTGAATATTTCGCCTGCTCTTGCGAATTCCTAGCATTGTAAAAATCTCTAGTTGTGTCGATGCATGCAGGGGATGAGATGAAAAGATGTAAGCCTTCCTGCCTGAAAGCTGGCTGCCTTGGAATAACGTCTAGCGAAAGCTGGATGCCAAGGTATTGGACCAGTGTGGTACGGTCGGTAAAGCACTGCGTACCTTGTCATGAGGTTCGTAGGTTCGAGTCTCCGTCGGCCAGAGATCAGTGTTTGTGAATATTTCGCCTGCTCTTGCGAATTCCTAGCATTGTAAAAATCTCTAGTTGTGTCGATGCATGCAGGGGATGAGATGAAAAGCTGTAAGCCTTCCTGCCTGAAAGCTGGCTGCCTTGGAATAACGTCTAGCGAAAGCTGGATGCCAAGGTATTGGACCAGTGTGGTACGGTCGGTAAAGCACTGCGTACCTTGTCATGAGGTTCGTAGGTTCGAGTCTCCGTCGGCCAGAGATCAGTGTTTATATATATATATATATATATATATATATATATATATATATATATATATATATATATATTGTGTTTGTTTATTATTAAATTAATGTTAACGTATCTAAAATATATTTAGTTGGGTTAGGCTAAATTAAATTGCGCTTGTTATAATAAGGTTAGGTAGGTTTTCTAAGTTTCTCTTGGTATAAAAATTAAAAATTTTTACATTAACATAAATGACAAAAATATATCTTTAAACGTATAAGATAATTTTTTAGAAAGGACTTAATTTTAAATGAGTTCTTGCTAATTGACCAGTTTTACCTAATCGGCACGACATATATATATATATATATATATATATATATATATATATATATATATATATATATATATATATATATATATATATATATTCATATATTATATTTAATGTCTATTTGCTAATTGTAATGAAATTTTCTATTAAACAGCAATACACGTAGAGCAGCCAAACTGTTTAGAGAGAAGCATCTTAGGAATGTGTCTGCGCAGCAGCGCAGCAGCACCACCTCTGCTTCTAAATCCCTGGACGTTTTTCTTCATGATTTTCTTCTCCATGTTTTATTAAAGTGAAATAAAGGTGAGATTCCTAACATAGGCGACACTTCATTTAGTCTGTGTCTGTGAATAACAATACACACACACACACACACCTAACAACGATCTTCAACACATCTATCGAAACAGGGCAACTACCTGAGGTATGGAAGACAGCAAATGTAGTTCCAATTTTTAAAAAGGAGACAGGAACGTAGCACTAAACTACAGACCAGTGTCACTGACTTGTATAGTATGCAAGGTCATGGAGAAGATCATCAGAAGAGTGGTGGAGCACCTAGAAATTAATGAGCTTATCAACGACAACCAACATTGTTTCAGGGACGGGAAATCCTGTGTCACAAACCTACTGGAGTTCTACGACAGGGTGACAGCAATAAGACAAGAGAGAGAGGGGTGGGTAGAGTGCATATTCTTGGATTGCAAGAAGGCGTTTGACACAGTTCCACACAAGAGATTAGGGCAGAAGCTGGAGGACCAGGCAGGGGTAACAGGGAAGGCACTACAATGGATCAGGGAATACCTGTCAGGAAGACAGCAGCGAGTCATGGTACGTGGCGAGGTATCAGAGTGGGCGCCGGTGACGAGTGGGGTTCCACAGGGGTCAGTCCTGGGACCAGTGCTGTTTCTGGTATTTGTGAACGACATGACGGAAGGAATAGACTCCGAAGTGTCCCTGTTTGCAGATGATGTGAAGTTGATGAGAAGAATTCAATCGGACGAGGACCAGGCAGAACTACAAAGGGATCTGGACAGGCTGCAAGCCTGGTCCAGCAACTGGCTCCTGGAGTTCAATCCCACCAAGTGCAAAGCCATGAAGATTGGGGAAGGGCAAAGAAGACCGCAGACGGAGTACAGTCTAGGGGCCAGAGACTGCAAACCTCAGTCAAGGAAAAAGATCTTGGGGTGAGTATAACACCAGGAACATCTCCTGAGGCGCACATCAACCAAATAACTGCTGCAGCATATGGGCGCCTAGCAAACCTAAGAACAGCATTCCGACATCTTAATAAAGAAACGTTCAGGACCCTGTATACTGTGTACGTTAGGCCCATACTGGAGTATGCAGCACCAGTTTGGAACCCACACCTAGCCAAGCACGTGAAGAAGCTCAAGAAGGTGCAAAGGTTTGCAACAAGACTAGTCCCGGAGCTAAGGGGTATGTATGTCCTACGAGGAGAGGTTAAGGGAAATCGACCTGACGACACTGGAGGACAGGAGAGATAGGGGGGATATGATAACAACATATAAGATACTGAGAGGAATTGACAAAGTGGACAGAGACAGAATGTTCCAGAGATGGGACACAGCAACAAGGGGACACAGTTGGAAGCTGAAGACTCAGATGAATCACAGAGATGTTAGGAAGTATTTCTTCAGTCACAGAGTGGGCGGGAAGTGGAATAGTTTAGGAAGCGATGTAGTCGATGCAGGCTCAATACATAGCTTTAAGCAGAGGTATGATAAAGCTCATGACGCAGGGAGAGTGACCCAGTAGCGGCCAGTGAAGAGGCGGGGCCAGGAGCTTTGACTCGACCCCTGCAACCACAACTAGGTGAGTACAATTAGGTGAGTACAGACCTGTGTCACTGACGTGTATAGTATGCAAAGTCATGGAGAAGATCATCAGGAGGAGAGTGGTGGAGCACTTAGAAAGACACAAGCTTATAAACGACAACCAGCACGGTTTCAGGGAAGGAAAATCCTGTGTCACAAACCTACTGGAGTTTTATGACAAGGTAACAGAAGTAAGACACGAGAGAGGGTGGATAGACTGCATTTTCTTGGACTGCAAGAAGGCATTCGACACAGTTCCTCACAAGAGGTTAATGCAAAAGCTAGAAGATCAGACACAAATAACAGGAAAGTCACTGCAATGGATCAGAGAATATCTGACAGGGAGGCAACAACGAGTCATGGTACGTGACGAGGTGTCAGAGTGGGCACCTGTGACGAGTGGGGTTCAACAAGGGTCAGTCCTAGGACCTGTACTGTTTTTGGCATATGTGAATGACATAACGGAAGGGATAGATTCAGAAGTGTCCCTGTTTGCAGATGATGTGAAGTTAATGAGAAGAATTAAATCAGTCAAGGATCAGGCAGGACTACAAAGAGACCTGAACAAGCTACAAGCCTGGTCCAGTAACTGGCTCCTTGAATTTAACCCTGCCAAATGTAAAGTCATGAAGATCAGGGAAGGGCAAAGAAGACCCCAGACAGAGTATAGTCTAGGTAGCCAAAGACTGCAAACCTCACTCAAGGAAAAAGATCTTGGGGTGAGAATAATACCGAGCACATCTCCTGGGGCACACATCACTCATTAACTACAACCACCACCACACTCATTATCCACAACAACCACCACACTCATTAACCACAACCACCACCACACTCATTAACCACAACCACCACCACACTCATTAACCACAACAACCACACTCATTAACCACAACAACCAATACACTCATTATCCACAACAACAACCACACTCATTAACCACAACCACCACCACACTCATTATCCACAACAACCACTACAGTCATTAACCACAACCACCACCACACTCTTTAACCACAACAACCACCACACTCATTAACCACAACAACCACTACACTCATTAACCACAACAGCAACCACACTCATTAACCACAACAACCACTACACTCATTAACCACAACCACCACCACACTCATTATCCACAACACTCATTAACCACAACAACCACCACACACATTATCCACAACAACCACTACACTCATTAACCACAACAACCTCCACACACATTATCCACAACAACCACACTCATTAACCACAACCACCCCACTCATTATCCACAACAACCACTACACTCATTAACCACAACAACAACCACACACATTATCCACAACAACCACACTCATTAACCACAACAACCACAACACTCATTATCCACAACAACCACTACACTCATTAAACACAACAATCACCACACACATTATCCACAACAATCCCAACACTCATTATCCACAACAACAACCACACTCATTATCCACAACAACAACCACACTCATTATCCACAACAACCACTACACTCATTACCCACAACAACCACCACACTCATTTTCCACAACAACCACCACACTCATTATCCACAACAACCACCACACTCATTATCCACAATAACCACACTCATTAACCACAACAACCACCACACTTATTAACCACAACAACCACCACACTCATTAACCACAACCACCAACACACTCATTAACCACAACAACCACCACACTCATTAACCACAACAACTACCACACTCATTAACCACAACCACCACACTCATTATCCACAACAACAACCACACTCATTATCCACAACTACCACCACACTCATTAACCACAACAACCACACTCATTATCCACAACCACCACCACACTCATTATCCACAATAACCACACTCATTAACCACAACAACCACCACACTCATTAACCACAACAACCACCACACTCATTAACCACAACCACCAACACACTTATTATCCACAACAACCACCACACTCATTAACCACAACCACCACAACACTCATTATCCACAACAACAACCACACTCATTATCCACAACAACCACCACACTCATTATCCACAACCACCACCACACTCATTATCCACAACAACCACCACACTCATTAACCACAACAACTCCACTTATTATCCACAACAACCAATACTCTCATTATCCACAACAACCACCACACTCATTAACCACAACCACCACCACATTCATTATCTACAACAACCACTACAGTCATTAACCACAACCACCACCACACTCTTTAACCACAACAACCACCACACTCATTAACCACAACAACCACTACACTCATTAACCACAACAACCACCACACTCATTAACCACAACAACCATTACACTCATTAATCACAACCACCACCACACTCATTATCCACAACACTCATTAACTACAACAACCACCACACACATTATCCACAACAACCACTACACTCATTAACCACAACAACCACCACACACATTATCCACAACAACCACAATCATTAACCACAACCACCCCACTCATTATCCACAACAACCACTACACTCATTAACCACAACAACAACCACACACATTATCCACAACAACCACACTCATTAACCACAACAACCACAACACTCATTATCCACAACAACCACTACACTTATTAACCACAACAACCACCACACACATTATCCACAACAACCACAACACTTATTATCCACAACAACAACCACACTCATTATCCACAACAACAACCACACTCATTATCCACAACAACCACCACACACATTATCCACAACAACAACCACACTCATTATCCACAACAACAACCACACTCATTATCCACAACAACCACCACACTCATTATCCTCAACAACAACCACACTCATCATAAAATATTATCTAGATTTTTTACAATAAATAAAATTTTGTAAAGTTTAGTAAAAAACAATATTATTCAAATTTTTTGTACAGATTTTTTTTTCAGATTATCTATTGACCTGGAGGAAGGCTGCTGTGTAGTAACTAGAGGAAGACAGCTGTGTAATAACTAGAGGAAGACAGCAGTGTAATAACTAGAGGAAGACAGCTGTGTAATAACTAGAGGAAAACAGAAGTGTAATAACTTGAGGAAGACAGCAGTGTAATAACTACAGGAAGGCAGCTGTGTAATAACTAGAGGAAGACAGCAATGTAATAACTAGAGGAAGACAGCAGTGTAAAAACTTGAGGAAGACAGCAGTGTAATAACTACAGGAAGGCAGCTGTGTAATAACTAGAGGAAGACAGCAGTGTAATAACTAGAGGAAGACAGCAGTGTAATAACTAGAGGAAGACAGCAGTGTAATAACTTGTGGAAGACAGTAGTGTAATAACTTGAGGAAGACAACAGTGTAATAACTAGAGGAAGGCAGCTGTGTAATAACTAGAGGAAGACAGCAGTGTAATAACTATTGGAAAACAGCAGTGTAATAACTTGAAGAAGACAGCTGTGTAATAACTAGAGGAAGACAGCAGAGTAATAACTATAGGAAAACAGCAGTGTAATAACTAGAGGTCAGCTGTGTAATAACTAGAAAAAGACAGCTGTGTAATAACATGAGGAAGACAGCAGTGTAATAACTATAGGAAAACACCAGTGTAATAACTTGAGGAAGGCAGCAGTGTAATAACTAGAGGAAGAAGCAGTATAATAACTAGAGGAAGACAGCAGTGTAATAACTAGAGGAAGACAGCAGTGTAATAACTATAGGAAAAAAGCAGTGTAATAACTTGAGGAAAGCAGCAGTGTAATAACGAGATTAAGGCAGCAGTGTAATAACTAGAGGAAGGCTGCAGTGTAATAACTAGAGGAAGACAACAGTGTAATACCTAGAGGAAGACAGCAGTGTAATAACTTGAGAAAGACAGCTGTGTAATAACTAGAGGAAGACAACAGTGTAATAACTAGAGGAAGACAGCAGTGAAATATTTAGAGGAAGGCAGCTGTGTAATAACTTGAGGAAGACAGCAGTGTAATAACTACAGGAAGGCAGCTGTGTAATAACTAGAGGAAGACAGCAGTGTAATAACTATAGGAAATCAACAGTGTAATAACTTTAGGAATACAGCTGTGTAATAACTATAGGAAGACAGCAGTGCAATAATTATAGGAAAACAGCAGTGTAATAACTAGAGAAAAACAGCAATGTAATAACTAGAGGAAGACAACTGTGTAATAACTAGAGGAAGACAGCTGTGTAATAACTAGAGGAAGACAGCAGTGTAATAACTTGAGGAAGGCAGCTGTGTAATAACTAATTATGACAGCAGTGTAATAACTAGAGGAAGACAGCAGTGTAATAACTTTAGGAAAAGAGCAGTGTAATAACTAGAGGAAGACAGCAGTGTAATAACTATAGGAAAACAGCAGTTTAATAACTTGAGGAAGGCAGCAGTGTAATAACTATATTAAGACAGCAGTGTAATAACTAGAGGAACACATCAGTGTAATAACTTGAGGAAGACAGCAGTGTAATAACTAGAGGAAGACATCAGTGTAATATCTAGAGGAAGGCAGCAGTGTAATAACTAGAGGAAGTCAGCAGTGTAATAACTAGAGGAAGGCAGCTGTGTAATAACTAGAGGAAGGCAACTGTGTAATAACTAGATTAAGACAGCAGTGTAATAACTAGAGGAAGACAGCAGTGTAATAACTATAGGAAAACAGCAGTGTAATAATAGATTAAGACAGCTCTGTAATAACTAGAGGAAGACAGCAGTGTAATAACAATAGGAAAACAGCAGTTTAATAACTTGAGGAAGGCAGCAGTGTAATAATTAGATTAAGACAGCAGTGTAATAACTAGAGGAAGACAGCAGTGTAATAACTTGAGGAAGATGGCTGTGTAATAACTAGAGGAAGACAGCAGTGTAATAACTAGAGGAAGACAGCAGTGTAATAACTATTGGAAAACAGCAGTGTAATAACTTGAAGAAGACAGCTGTGTAATAACTAGAGGAAGACAGCAGAGTAATAACTAGAGGAAGACAGCAGTGTAATAACTAGAGGAAGACAGCAGTGTAATAACTTGAGGAAGATGGCTGTGTAATAACTAGAGGAAGACAGCAGTGTAATAACTAGAGGAAGACAGCAGTGTAATATCTAGAGGAAGGCAGCAGTGTAATAACTATAGGAAGTCAGCAGTGTAATATCTAGAGGAAGTCAGCAGTGTAATAACTAGAGGAAGGCAGCTGTGTAATAACGAGGAAGGCAGCTGTGTAATAACTAGATCAAGACAGCTGTGTAATAACTAGATTAAGGGAGGTACTACTGTCCTACCAAATAAGTCTGAAACATAATCCTGTATTTGTTTTGCATGATGGTAGGATTGCTGGTGTCTTTTTCTGTCTCATAAACATGCAAGGTTGCAGGTATGTCTTGCTACTTCTACTTACACTTAGGTAACACTACACAGCATGTACCAGCATATATATACTAACCCCTCTGGTTTTTTCTTCTATTTTTCTTCCTAGTTCTTGTTCTTGTTTATTTCTGCTTATATCCATTGGGAAGTGGAACAGAATTATTCCTCAGTAAGTCATGCGTGTAGTAATAGGTAACTAAAATGCCGGGAGCAATGGGGTAGTAACCCCTTCTACTGTACAAACTACTAAGAACAAGGAAAAGATGTTTGAATGTGCGTGGATGTAGTGTGGATGATAAGAAAGAAATGATTGCTAATGGGTTGAAGGAAAAGAAGTTGGATGTCTTAGCTCTAAGCGAAACAAAGCTGAAGAGGGTACGTGAGTTTAGTCAGGAGTATCTGAGAGAATTAGAGATAAGGAAGGGGTGGCAATAAAGTTGAAGGATCAGTTATGTAGAGAGAAGAGGGAACATAAATGAATAAATTCAAGGATTATGTGGATTATAATAAGGGTCGGACGTGAAAAGAGTGTCATAATAAGTGCGTATGTACCTAGAGAAGAGAGAAGTGTAGAGGAGAGAGAGATTTTGGGAGATGTTAAGCGAGTGTGTAGAGAGGGTGTGGTAGGTAAGTTTGGGGTACCAGGTGAAAATGATAATGGGGAGCATTTGATTGAACTTTGTATAGAAAGGGGTTTGGTTATAGGTAGCACATATTTTAAGAAAAAGAGGATAAATAAGTATACAAGATATGATGTAGGGCGTAATGACAGTAGTTTGTTGGACTACATATTGGTAGATGAAAGACTGTTTGGTAGACTTTAGGATGTACATGTTTATAGAGGGGCCACAGATATATCAGATCACTTTTTAGTTGTAGCTACAGTGAGAGTAAAAGGTAAATGGGATACAAGGAAAATGGAAACAGCAAGTAAGAGAGAAGTGAAGATTTATAAACTAAAGGAGGAGGCAGTTAGGGTAAGATATAAACAACTGTTGGAGGACAGATGGGCTAG
The DNA here is from genome assembly GCA_009830355.1 of Cherax destructor. Lineage (NCBI taxonomy): Eukaryota > Metazoa > Arthropoda > Malacostraca > Decapoda > Parastacidae > Cherax > Cherax destructor. The sequence goes on along the minus strand of WNWK01011658.1, from coordinate 12,867 downwards.
TGAGAGTATAGGCAATGGAGTACAAGAGGTATGGGGTAAGTTTAAGAATATAGTGTTAGAGTGTTCAGCAGAAGTTTGTGGTTATAGGAAAGTGGATGCGGGAGGGAAGAGCGATTGGTGGAATGATGATGTAAAGAGAGTAGTAAGAGAGAAAAAGTTAGCATATGAGAAGTTTTTACAAAGTAGAAGTGATGCAAGGAGGGAGGAGTATATATAGAGAAAAAGTAAGGTTAAGAGAGTGATCAAGCAATGTAAAAAGAGAGCAGATGAGAGAATGGGTGAGATGTTATCAACAAATTTTGTTGAAAATAAGAGAAAGTTTTGGAGTGAGATTAATAAGTTGAGAAAGCCTAGGGAAAGAATGGATTTGTTAGTTAAAATAGGAAAGGGAAGTTATTAAATGGAGAGTTAGAGGTATCAGGGAAGCTGTGATTTCGTGTATAGGGCAAGGAGGAATAACATCTTATAGGAGTGTGGAAGAACCAGTTGTGAGTGTGGGGGAAATTCGTGAGGCAGTGGGTAGAATGAAAGATATTGATTTGATAACGATAAAAATGTTAAAAGCAGGTGGGGATATAGTTTTGGAGTGGTTAGTGTTTTTATTTAATAAGTGTATGGAAGAGGGTAAGGAACCTAGGGACTGAAGAGAGCATGCATAGTTCCTTTGTATAAAGGCAAAGGGGACAAAAAAGAGTGTAAAAATTATAGGGGAATAAGTCTGTTGAGTATACCTGGTAAAGTGTATGGTAGAGTTATTATTGAAAAAATTAAGAGTAAGACGGAGAGCAGGAGATGACAGAGTGGATAGGGGGGCAATGTGGCAGATGTTGCAAATGTATGGAATAGGAGTTAGATTATTGAAAGTAATGAAATTTTTTTATGAAGATATTAAGACTCAGGTTAGAGTATATAGGCGAGAGCAAGATAATTTCCCAGTAAAAGTAGACCTTAGACAGGGATGTGTGATGTCAACATGGTTGTTCAATATATTTATAGATGGGGTTTTAAGAGAAGTGAATGCTCGGGTGTTGGCAAGAGGTGTGGGGTTAAAATATAAAAAAAAATTAACACAAAGTGGGAGTTGTCACAGTTGCTGCTTGCTGATGACACTGTGCTTTTGGGAGATTCTGAAGAAAAGATGCACAGGTTGGTGTATGAGTTTGGTAGGGTATGTAAAGGAAGGAAATTAAATGTAAATATAGGAAAGAGTAAGGTGATGAGGATAACAAAAAAAATAGGTAGCGGAAGATTGGACATCAGATTGGAGGGAGAGAGTATGGAGGAGGTGAATGTGTTCATGTATTTGGAAGTGGACATGTCAGCAGATGTGTCTATGAAAGATGAGGTGAATCATAGAATTGATGAGGGGGAAAAGGTGAGTGGTGCACTGAGGAGTCTGTGGAGACAAAGAACTTTATCCATGAAAGCAAAGAGGGGAATGTATGAGAGTATAGTTATACCAACACTCTTGTATGGGTGTGAAACATGGGTTGTGAATGTTGCAACAAGAAGAAGGCTGGGGGCAGTGGAGATGTCATGTCTGAGGGCAATGTGTGGTGTGAATATAATGCAGAGAATCCGTAGTTTAGAAATTAGGAGGAGGTGTGGGATTACTAAAACTATTATCCAGAGAGCTGAGGAGGGGTTATTGAGATGGTTTTGAACGTGTAGAGAGGACAGAACGAAATAAAATGACTTCGAGAGTGTATAAATCTGGAGTGAAGGGAAGGCGGGGTAGGGGTCGGCCTAGGAAAGGTTGGAGGAAGGGGGTAAAGGAGGTTTTGTGTGCGAGGGGCTTGGACTTCCAGCAAGCATGCGTGAGCGTGTTAGATAGGAGCGAATGGAGACAAATGGTTTTTAGGATTTGACGTGCTGTTGGAGTGTGAGCAAGGTAACATTTATGAAGGGTTTCAGGAAACCGGCAGGCCGACTTGAGTCCTGGAGATGGGAAGTACAGTGTCTGCACTCTGAAGGAAGGGTGTTAATGTTACAGTTTTATTACTGTAGTGTAACCGCGCCTCTGGCAAGACAGTGATGGAGTGAATGATGGTGAAAGTTTATCTTTTTCGGGCCACCCTGCCTTCTAAAAATTAATGGCTCAGAGAAGAGAAATATTGCTACCCACACAACACTAAGAATAAAGTCTAGATAGAGGGTATCGTTGAGTAGTCACTCGTAGGTCACCTTCAACCTGTGATCATTCACATACGTAATATTGTCTTTTTATTATCGTAAAAGTATAATATTATTTAAGTTTAAGCGCCATAATAATACCATATCGTAAATAATATCATCTGCGTTTACAAAATTTCTTTACAATTAGGCTATGATAGGTTAGGCAGGCGATGTTGTTGCAAAGTGTACCATAATGTGAGAATGAGTTAAATACAGTGATAGTGGCGCTAGTCACCACTGTGTTATTGTTTACATCCATCATTATGAAGCTTCTGTAAGTGCATTAAGCTTCCATCATACCAGTCATCACAACTTCAGAAAAAAATTATGTTGTAACATAACCTAACCTAACATAACCCAACTTTATCTAACCCAATCTACTCTAACTTAACCTAACCCATCCTAACCTAAAGCAACCTAACATAACCTAACTTAACTTAACCCAACCTATTCTAACTTAACTTAACCTAACTAACATATCCAAACCTAACCTAACTTAACATATCCAAACCTAACCTAACCCAACTATACTAACCCAGCCTAACCTATCCTAACCTAACCAAACTTAACCTAATTTAACTTAACACATAAATGTTCTGCATATCCCATGTTAAAGTGTGACATAGTTATTAGGTGGACAAGTTAATATTTAAATGTATATTTGACCGACTATTTACCATTATGACCTTCAAGTAAACCACAGTTCACCAGCCATTAAAATTTAATCCGAATACATGCACACTTAGCTAAGAAACAAGAATAAGTTATTATAAATCTAGAACAAGTTAGATGGGTCTTGCACTCTCACTCATTCTCCAATGTATAATTTTTAATAATTTCTGTACTAGATTTCACTACTTTGTTTTGTAGGTATGTTATAGTATTTATTTAGTTTATGCAATATGGTTTATGTAATAAATAAAATTGGGATTATTCCATTGTGGTTTATATATTGTTAAAATATTGTTTCAAACTGAAGTTAGAAGTGTTAATAAAGACTATCAGCCGGTTAGTTTGTGATTCATTCTCATCATTATGATGTTGTATCTCCCTTGATAACATTATAGTGTTGTATCTCCCTTGATAACATTATAATGTTGTATCTCCCTTGATAACATTATAATGTTGTATCTCCCTTGATAACATTATAATGTTGTATCTCCCTTGATAACATTATAAAGTTGTATCTCCCTTGATAACATTATAATGTTGTATCTCCCTTGATAACATTATAATGTTGTATCTCCCTTGATAACATTATTTTGTATCTCCCTTGATAACATTATGATGTTGTATCTCCCTTGATAACATTATAATGTTGTACCTCCCTTGATAACATTATAATGTTGTATCTCCCTAGATAACATTATGATGTTGTACCTCCCTTGATAACATTATAATGTTGTATCTCCTTTGATAACATTATGATGTTGTACCTCCCTTGATAACATTATAATGTTGTATCTCCCTTGATAACATTATGATGTACCTCCCTTGATAACATTAAAATGTTGTATCTCTCTTGATAACATAATGATGTTGTACCTCCTTGATAACATTATAATGTTGTATCTCCCTTAATAACATTATGATGTTGTATCCCCCTTGATAACATTATGTTATATCTCCCTTAATAACATTATGATGTTGTATCTCCCTTGATAACATTATGTTATATCTCCCTTGATAACATTATGATGTTGTACCTCCCTTGATAACATTATAATGTTGTATCTCCCTTGATAACATTATAATGTTGTATCTCCCTTGATAACATTATAATGTTGTATCTCCCTTGATAACATTATAATGTTGTATCTCCCTTGATAACATAATGATGTTGTACCTCCTTGATAACATTATAATGTTGTATCTCCCTTGATAACATTATGATGTTGCACCTCCCTTGATAACATTATGATGTTGTATCTCCCTTGATAACATTATGATGTTGTATCTCCCTTGATAACATTATAATGTTGTATCTCCCTTGATAATGTTGTATCTCCCTTGATAACATTATAATATTGTACCTCCCATGATAACATTATGATGTTGTACCTCCCTTGATAACATTATAATGTTGTACCTCCCTTGATAACATTATAATGTTGTATCTCCCTTGATAACATTATGATGTTGTACCTCCCTTGATAACATTATAATGTTGTATCTCCCTTGATAACATTATGATGTTGTACCTCCCTTGATAACATTATAATGTTGTATCTCCCTTGATAACATTATGATGTACTCCCTTGATAACATTAAAATGTTGTATCTCTCTTGATAACATAATGATGTTGTACCTCCTTGATAACATTATAATGTTGTATCTCCCTTAATAACATTATGATGTTGTATCTCCCTTGATAACATTATGTTATATCTCCCTTAATAACATTATGATGTTGTACCTCCCTTGATAACATTATGATGTTGTATCTCCCTTGATAACATTATGATGTTGTATCTCCCTTGATAATGTTGTATCTCCCTTGATAACATTATGATGTTGTATCTCCCTTGATAACATTATAATGTTGTATCTCCCTTGATAACATTATGATGTTGTACCTCCCTTGATAACATTATGATGTTGTACCTCCCTTGATAACTTTATAATGTTGTATCTCCCTTGATAACATTATGATGTTCTATCTCCCTTGATAACATTATAATGTTGTATCTCCCTTGATAACATTATAATGTTGTATCTCCCTTGATAACATTATGATGTTGTACCTCCCTTGATAACATTATAATGTTGTATCTCTCTTGATAATTGTTTTTCTAAATCATTTATTTGAACAACGTCTTTCCATTGTATCAATGTTTACATTAACGAGAGATTCCTCAGCATGGTGTTTGGGCTCCATGCCCCGTGGTCTGGTGGCAAAAGCTCTCGCTTCACACGGTGAGGGTCCGGGTTCGATTCCCAGTAAAGGGGTGGAAACATTAGACGTATTTCCTTACACCAGTTGTCTATGTTCACCCATCAGTAATAATGGGTATCTGGGTGTTAGTGGAATGGTGTGGGTCGCATCCTGGGACAAAATTGACTTAATTTGCGGGAAATGCTCTGAGAGCATAACAAGGGGCTTTCTATACAGTAGTATGTCATTGATGTCAGCTAGGCCTGTATACCATAAACATGTACTTGTAGTAAATAAAGATAATATTATTATTATTATTTTTTTTAACACAACGGCCGATTCCCACCAAGGCAGGGTGGCCCGAAAAAGAAAAACTTTCATCATCATTCACTCCATCACTGTCTTGCCAGAGGGTGCTTTACAGTTATAAAACTGCAACATTAACACCCTCCTTCAGAGTGCAGACACTGTACTTCCATCTCCAGGACTCAAGTCCGCCTGCCGGTTTCCCTGAATCCTTCATAAATGTTAATTTGCTACACTTCAACAGCACGTCAAATATTAAAAACCATTTGTCTCCATTCACTCTATCAAATACGCTCACACATGCTTGCTGGAAGTCCAAGCCCCTCACAACAAAACTTCGTTTACCCCTCCCTCCAACCTTTCCTTGCCGACCCCTACCCTGCCTTCCTCCACTACAGATATATACACTCTCGAAGTTATTCTGTCCCGTTCCATTCTCTCTACATGTCCGAACCACCTCAACAACCCCTCCTTAGCTCTCTGGATAATGGTTTTGGTAATCCCACTCCTCCCTAATTTCCAAACTCGAATTCTCTGCATTATATTCACACCACACATTGACCTCAGACATGACATCTCCACTGCCTCCAGCCTTCTCCTCGTTGCAACATTCATCACCCATGCTTCACACCCATATAAGAGTGTTGGTATAACTATACTCTCATACATTCCCTTCTTTACTTCCATGGACAAAGTTCTTTGTCTCCACAGACTCGAAGTGCTCCACTCACCCTTTTTCCCTCATCAATTCTATGATTCACCTCATCCTTCACAGACCCATCTGCTGACATGTCCACTCCCAAATATCTGAATACATTCACCTCCTCCATACTCTCTCCCTCCAATCTGATATCAATCTTTCGTCACCTAATCTTTTGTTATCCTCATCACCTTACTCTTTCCTATATTCACTTTCAATTTTCTTCTTTTACACACCCTACCAAATTCATCCACCAACATCTGCAACTTCTCTTCAGAATCTCCCAAAGCACAGTGTCATCAGCAAAAAGCAACTGTGACAACTCCACTTTGTATTTGATTCTTTATCTTTAACCCCACACCTCTTGCCAAGACCCTCGCATTCACTTCTCTTACAACCCCATCTATAAATATATTGAACAACCACGGTGACATCACACATTCTTGTCTAAGGCCCACTTTTACTGGGAAATAGTCCCCTTCCCTCCTACCACTCTAACTTGAGCCTCACTATCCTCATAAAAACTCTTCACTGCTTTCAGTAACCTACCTCCTATTCCATACACCTGCAACATCTGCCACATTGCCCCCTATCCACCTATCATACGCCTTTTCCAAATCCATAAATGCCACAAAACCTCTTTACCCTTATCCAAATACTGTTCACCTATATGTTTCACTGTAAACACTTGGTCTACACACCCCTACTTTTCCTAAAGCCCCTTGTTCATCTGCTATCCTGCTTTCTGTCTTACTCTTAATTCTTTCAATAATAACTCTACCATACACTTTACCAGGTACACTCAACAGACTTATTCCCCTATAATTTTTGCACTCTCTTTTGTCCCCTTTGCCTTTATACAAAGGAACAATACACGCTCTCTGCCAATCCCTAGGTACCTTACCCTCTTCCATACATTTATTAAATAATAGCACTAACTACTCCAAAACTATATCTCCACCTGCTTTTAACATTTCTATCTTTATCCCATCAATCCCAGCTGCCTTACCCCTTTCATTCTACCCACTGCCTCACGAACTTCCCCACACTCACAACTGGCTCTTCCACACTCCTACAAGATGTTATTCCTCCTTGCCCTATACACGAAATCACAGCTTCCTATCTTCATCAACATTTAACAACTCCTCAAAATATTCCCCTCCATCTTCCCGATACCTCTAACTCTCCATTTAATAACTCTCCTCTCCTATTTTTAACTGTCAAATCCATTTGTTCCCTAGGCTTCCTCAACTTATTAATCTCACTCCAAAACTTTTCTTATTTTCAACAAAATTTGTTGATAACATCTCACCCACTCTCTCATTTGCTCTCTTTTACATTGCTTCACCACTCTCTTAACCTCTCTTTTCTCTCCATATACTCTTCCCTCCTTGCATCACTTCTACTTTGTAAAAACCTCTCATATGCTAACTTTTTCTCCTTACTACTCTCTTTACATCATCATTCCACCAATCGTTCTTCTTCCCTCCCGCACCCACTCGTCTGTAACCACAAACTTCTGCTGAACACTCTAACACTACATTTTTAAATCTACCCCATACATCTTTGACCCCATTGCCTACACTTTCACTAGCCCATCTATCCTCCAATAGTTGTTTATATCTTACCCTAACTGCCTCCTCTTTTAGTTTATAAACCTTCACCTCTCTCTTACTTACTGCTTCTATTTTCCTTGTATCCCATCTACCTTTTACTCCCACTGTAGCTATAACTAAAAAGTGATCTGATATATCTGTGGCCCTCTATAAACATGTACATCCTGAAGTCTACTCAACAGTCTTTTATCTACCAATACATAGTCCAACAAACTACTGTCATTACGCCCTACATCATATCTTGTATACTTATTTATCCTCTTTTTCTTAAAATATGTATTACCTATAACTAAACCCCTTTCTATACAAAGTTTAATCAAAGGGCTCCCATTATCATTTACACCTGGTACCCCAAACTTACCTACCCACCCTCTCTACATGTTTCTCCTACTTTAGCATTTAGGTCCCTACCACAATTACTCTCTCACTTGGTTTAAAAGTTCCTATACATTCGCTTGACATCTCCCAAAATCTCTCTCTCCTCTACACTCCTCTCTTCTCCAGGTGCATACACGCTTATTATGACCCACTTTTCGCATCCGACCCTTATTTTAATCCACATAATCCTTGAATTTACACATTTATATTCCCTCTTCTCCTTCCATAACTGATCCTTCAACATTATTGCTACCCCTTCCTTAGCTCTAACTCTCTCAGATACTCCTGACTTAATCCCATTTATTTCTCCCCACTGAAACTCGCCTACCCCATTCAGCTTTGTTTCGCTTAGGGCCAGGACATCCAACTTCTTTTCATTCATAACATCAGCAATCATCTCTTTCTTATCATCCGTACTACATCCACGCACATTCAAACAACCCAGTTTTATAAAGTTTTTCTTCTTCTCTTTTTTAGTAAAAGTGTACAGGAGAAGGGGTTACTAGCCCATTGCTCCCGGCATTTTAGTCGCCTCATACGACACGCATGGCTTACGGAGGAAAGATTATTTTCCACTTCCCCATGGACAATAGAGAAAATAAAAAGAACAAGAGCTATTAAGAAAAAGAAGAAAAACCTAGATGTGTGTATGTATATATATGCATGTGCATGCCTGTGTAGTGTGACCTAAAGTGTAAGTAGAAGTAGCTAGATATACCTGTTATCCAGTGTGTTTATGAGACAGAAAAAAGACACCAGCAATCCTACCATCATGTAAAACAGTTTCAGGTTTCTGTTTCACAGTCACCTGGCAGGACGGTAGTACCTCCCTGGGTGGTTGCTGTCTACCAACCTACTAGAAGTTCAAATTTTTATTTAATTAGCCTCTCCCTGGTGGCCGAGCTGTGTGGCAGCTCGGTCTCGTCCAGCCGGTGTACGACCGCGGCCGTCCTGGTGGGTGTAATCACTGGACGCAGTTTTCTGTGTGTCACCTTCAGTAATTCCACCCACCCGGACAGCCCCCACCGCAGACCAGCTAGACAAGACCAAGCTTCCACCCAGCAAGGTCACTGGGGGTGGCAACCCCCAGTAATCTCAATCAATTTCTCTAATATTATGTACATAGTCTATAAGTCATTAGATTAAGCTGCCCCTAATGCCATGGCATGTCAGTGGCTCTCCTTGCACTTCACCATGGCATGTCAGTGGCTCTCCTTGCACTTCACCATGGCATGTCAGTGGCTCTCCTTGCACTTCAGTTTATGATTGTAACTACAAATATCTATGTAAAATTGCAATGAAATAAAATTAACTTTACTTTACTTTACTATTTTACTAACTTAGTATGGTATTACCAATCTTACTAACTTAGTATGTTATTACCAATCTTACTAACTTAGTATGTTATTACCAATCTTACTAACTTAGTATGTTATTACCAATCTTACTAACTTACTACATTTCTGCCTTACTATCTTAACTACTAAGTTATTTACTATCTTTCTAGCTTGCTATCTTACTTTGTATCTTACAAAATTAACATACAAACTAACTCACTAACTTACTAGGTTGCTAACTCATTAACTTACTAAAAAACTTAGTAACTTAGCCAGTAATTTAATCTGGTAACTTAGTCTAGTAACTTAATATGGTAACTTAGCCTAGTAAGTTAGCCTGGTAACTTACTCCAGATAAGTTAGCCCGGTAACTTAGCCTGGTAACTTAGCCTAATAACTTGATCTGGTAACTTAGTTTGGTAAGTTAACCCGGTAAGTTAGCCTGGTAAGTTGATTTGGTAAGTTAGCCTGGTAACTTAAGAAAGTTTATTTAGGTATACACAAATACAGTTACATAGATTATCATGTGTAGAAAAAACTCCAGGATAACCCAAAAAATTCAGACAAAGTGACTTATTTCCTTTGGGGTCCTTTTGTTACCTTATCAATAATATTAAATTAATATATACCTGGAGTTTACCTAGAGACTGTTTCGGGGGTCAACGCCCCCGCGGCTCAGTCTGAGACCAGGCCTCGTGGTGGATCAGGGTCTGATCAACCAGGCTGTTACTGCTGGCTGCACGCAAACTGACTTACGAACCACAGCCCGGTTGGTCATTTACTGACTTAAAGTGCCTTTCCAGTGCCTTCTTGAAGACAGTAGTGGTAGTGGTCCACTAGATTGGTAAGTAAGTAAGTTTATTCAGGTATACACAAATACAGTTACATAGATTATCATACGTAGCAGCATATGTGTAGAGAACCCAGGATAACCCAAAAAAGTTAGACATAGTGACTTATTTCCATTGGGGTCCTTACAGTCACTGGTAAGTTAGCCTGGTAGTTTTCCACTAGAGTGGTCACTGGTAAGTTAGCCTGGTAGTGGCCACTAGAGTGGTCACTGGTAAGTTAGCCTGGTAGTGGCCACTAGAGTGGTCACTGGTAAGTTAGTCTGGTAGTGGTCCAACTAGAGTGATCACTGGTTAGTTAGCCTGGTAGTGGTCCACTAGTGGTCACTGGTAGTGGTCCAAAAGAGTGGTCACTGGTAGTGGTCTACTAGAGTGGTCACTGGTAGTGGTCCACTAGACTGGTTAGTTAGCCTGGTAGTGGTTCACTAGAGTGGTCACTGGTTAGTTAGCCTGGTAGTGGCCCACTAGAGTGGTCACTGGTTAGTTAGCCTGGTATTGGTCCACTAGAGTGGTTACTGGTTAGTTAGCCTGGTAGTTGTGGGGAATAAAGAGATTACCTGCCTGGGCTTCACCGCCACTTACGACAATTAATCTCCCGGGAGATGACCGCCAATATAATTTTACCGCGATTACCCCGTTAGGCGTGTGAGAAAACTAGAGTCACCATGGTCGCTGAAATGACTCTCTTCGATATTCTCACTCTAAACCCACATCTATCCTTGACCAGTTTAATAAGAATGGGTAACATCAATAGTTACGGTATTGTTAATTTTCGTGGACTGTAGCCAGCGACACAGCTACAACAATAAATGTACCTACTGTGGGGAGGAGACAGTCCTCTCAGCAGTCTCCCTCCGATGGATCTCGTTATCTTGCCGGTAAATACAAGTCTCCCAGCAAGATGTTGATGTTGAATTTGGGTGTCCCGATGAGTTAATAATAATAATTTTTATTTCTTCGCAATTTTACATAGAGATTTACATAGAAGTGCAAGGAGAGCCACTGACATGCCAGGGCATAACGGGCAGCTAATCTAAAACTTATGGAAGAGAAAGTTGATTCCCTTGATCTCTCTGCAGTCCTCGAGACCGGACTGATAAATTAACATGTGGTTGATCAGGGAGTAGCGATTCGTATCCTCTCACTATTTCCCTTTCTTACAGTTTATTCACATACCTTTAACCACTATACACACTATGGTTTAATGTCCCACTAGTTTATGCACTTTCATCGTCTCTATACCGAAATTCAGAGTCGATGAGTAGAGATGGAAACGATCATCTCTTTCATACCCAACATGGCGTTCCTGGATGGCGTCTCTTCACTTGATGCCACCCAATCCACCTCTTTCCTTCCAATGATTTATACCTCTGATTCACTGGACTTAACGTCCCACAATGTTCACCGACTATAAATTCACACCGTGGAGGTCAGCCAGAATCAGGGTTTGCGACTGTATTCAGTCAGATAGTCACGTCACCTATATTGTGGTTACCACGCCGAGGTTCCTAGACAATGACTACCCGCGTCTGCGTTGTATCACTCATTGTTTTAACAATTTACCACTCCATTATGGTGGTTCCTGGACTTAATGTCCACATTATGCACAGAGCGCAGTTACCACACTTTCTAATTACGAAGTGAAACCACTACTTGCATTTTGGTCGTTTCACACGCCAAATTCCAGCCTCAATTGCGCTCACGATATCCTGCCTATGGGTATCCACATGAGACTGACCCGCTCTCCCCCTCCGCCCACTTGACCCAGCTCAGCGTACCCACGCCGTTGACTCCCCGTTTGACCCCCCTGGGTCGAACTACGCATGCGTCAAGACGTGTGTGTTGGTTCGTTCTACATTCCTATGTATTATGTGTACCAACAGTCACACATTAAGAATATTCACATTGGAAAGGTTATCGAGTATAACCTTTCGGGAAAATACCAATATTTTCCACAGTAGTGGTTCACTAGAGTGGTCACTTGTAGTGGTCCACTAGAGTGGTCACTGGTAGTGGTCCACTAGAGTGGTCACTGGTAGTGGTCTACTAGAGTGGTCACTGGTAGTGGTCTGCTAGAGTGGTCACTGGTAGTGGCCCGGTGGCCTGGTGGCTTGAGCTCTCGCTTCCACATGGAGGGCCCAGGTTCGATTCCCGGCGGGTGGAAACATTTCGACGTGTTTCCTTACACATGTTGTCATGTTCACCTAGCAGCAAATAGGTACCTGGGTTGTTAGTCGACTGGTGTGGGTCGCATCCTGGGGGACAAGATTAAGGACCTGAATGGAAATAAGACAGCCAGTCCTCGATGACGCACTGACTTTCTTGGGTTATCCTGGGTGGCTAACCCTCCGGGGTTAAAAATCCGAAGAAATCTTATCTTTATCTTACTAGAGTGGTCACTGGTAGTGGTCTACTAGAGTGGTCACTGGTTGTGGTCTGTGGGGAATTGTGAGAGATAAGTCTATCTGGGACACCGCCACTAGCAATAAACAAACTCCCGGAGATGACCGACTCGTATAAATTTTACCGCAGTCATTCCCTTTAAGGTATGTGAGAACTTTACCGTTCCTGGCCGCACTGAGGGGTACCTTCAATATTCTCGTAAGCCCACTGCACTCTGGACCAGTATAA
>WNWK01011657.1:0-63470 GCA_009830355.1 Cherax destructor | reverse complement strand
AGAATTGATGAGGGGAAAAGGTGAGTGGAGCACTTGGAGTCTGTGGAGACAAAGAACCTTGTCCATGGAAGTAAAGAGGGGAATGTATGAGAGTATAGTTATACCAACGCTCTTATATGGGTGTGAAGCATGGGTGATGAATGTTGCAACGAGGAGAAGGCTGGAGGCAGTGGAGATGTCATGTCTGAGGTCAATGTGTGTGTGAATATAATGCAGAGAATTCGGAGTTTGGAAATTAGGAGGAGGTGGGATTACCAAAACGATTGTTCAGAGAGCTGAGGAGGGTTGTTGAGGTGGTTTGGACATGTAGGAGAATGGAACGAGACAGAGTGACTTCGAGAGTGTATAAATCTGTAGTGGAGGGAAGGCGGGGGGGTCGGCCTAGGAAAGGTTGGAGGGAGGGGTAAGGAAGTTTTGGTGCGAGGGGCTTGGACTTCCAGCAAGCATGTGTGACGTATTTGATAGGAGTGAATGGAGGCATATGGTTTTAATACTTGACGTGCTGTTGGAGTGTGAGCAAAGTAACATTTATGAAGGGATTCAGGAAACCGGCAGGCCGGACTTGAGTTCTGGAGATGGGAAGTACAGTGCCGGCACTCTGAAGGAGGGGTGTTAATGTTGCAGTTTTATAACTGTAGTGTAAAGCACCCTTCTGGCAAGACAGTGATGGAGTGAATGATGATGAAAGTTTTCTTTTCGGGCCACCTGCCTTGGTGGAATCGGCCGATGTGTTAATAAAAAAATATATATATATATATATATGTCATATATATATATATATATATATATATATATATATATATCATATATATATATATATATATATATATATATATATATATATATATATATATATATATATATATATATCATATATATATATATATATATGTCATATATATATATATATATATATCATGTATATATGTCATATATATATATATATGTCATATATATATATATATATATATATATATATATATATATATATATATATATATATATATATATATATATATATATGTCTCACCTTCCAGGAGACCTAAGTCCCCCAGAGGGTTGAAGGGGGCTGAGAGATACCCCCTTTAGTGGAGAATTGTCTCCATAACTTATACCTGCAAGTTTTGGGACAAAGTACACAGTTCTCTACTCACCTCACAAAAATAAGCACCTCACAAGGCTAATCAAGCTAGATCAAGAGTAGCTGGCACCAGGCTGGTGAGTAGTTTTTCATTTGTCCCAAATGCACCGTTCAATGAAAAATATTAGAATCCTTAGATTTCGAAGAAGCTAAATATTTATCTCCAGCCAGAGCCAGATACTCTGGATCAAATGCCTAGCTTGGCCTGATAAAATTAACATACAATAAAAACAACGAACATATTCACTAATACTTATAAATGCAGCTTGTCAAAGTTAAATTAACCAGTGTAATGCACAGGTAAGTTATTTGGCGATGGTAGTAGGTTATCTGATGTGTGAATTATTGGCTCTCTCTAACCTCCTGTTTACACGTGCAAATACTAGGAGCACACCATACAACTACCCCATCTGTCAACTCATTTTGCCTATCTGAGCATAGTGGGGCTTCCTCCCTTAAAAATGATAACTTTTGTTTCTGATTTAAACCCTTAGATCTTCTGGATGAAGATGTTGTCAGTGGTGGTGGTGTCAGTATTGGTGTTGTCCGTGGTGGTGGCAGAGGATGCTCCCCTCGTGTCAACCGAGGGGGGCTGGATCTCCGGCGTACGTCAGACGACCAACAAGGGTAGGGCACTGTATGCTTACCAAAGCATTCCCTTTGCCCAGCCTCCTCTCAACCACCTCAGGCTCATGGTAATTACTCATTCTCAGAGATGTACATGCATGCACGCACACACACACACACACACACACATACAGGAAGTGGAATAGTTTGGGAAGCGATGTAGTGGAGGTGGAATCCATTCATAGCTTTAAGAAGAGGAATGATAAAGCTCATGGCACAGGGAGAGTGACCCAGTAGAGGCCAGTGAAGAGGTGGGGCCAGGAGCTATGACTCGACCCCTGCAACCACAACTAGGTGAGTACAACTAGTTACAAAGGGATGTTAGGAAGTATTTCTTCAGCCATAGAGTAGTCAGGAAGTGGAATAGTCTAGCGAACGATATAGTGGAGTAAGGAACCATACATAGTTTTAAGACAAGGTATGATAAAGCTCATGGAGCAGAGAGACCAGAGACCCAGTAGCGGACAGCGAAGATCCTGGGCCAGGAGCTGAGTCTCGACCCCTGCAACCACAATTAGGTGAATTAGGTGAGTACATACACACACACACACACACACACATACACACACAAATACACATACACACTCTCCTCCACTCCCTCTTCATATTTCTTCTCCTCCTCCCACTCTTTCTCCCTCCTCTTTCCCCCCTTTGCTTATCCATCAATTCCTTTCCCCTCTCTCCTACTACCCACTTGTACCCCCTAATCTCTCTCTCCCTGTGCCACTATCCCCCCTCCTACACTGTATCCTTCTCCCCTTTCCCTACCTCCCTCTCCCTTTACCTCCCTACAACAAACACCCACCTTCACACACACTCACTCACTCCTGTAAATACATAAGCTCTTTTTCTATGTTAAAAAAATGGGTTGACAAACAGCAGGGTGGAGAACCAGGGGTCTGGTGGATATACCTGTGAGGGAAGATTGGGAGGCAGAGCTCACAAAATGGAAGGAAGAATGGTGAAGGAAGCTAGAAGAGCTTAGCAAGAAAATGGAGGAGAGGATAACTGCAGAGAGCAGGAAATGAGAGCTACAAGCCATAGTAGCAGAAGCTAAGATACAGTGCTTAGAAGAACTAAAAAAAACTTGAAACACGCTAAAGAACCTCAGGACAGCATAGTCATGACATCAGGAACTTCTATATCAGTCACAGATGAGGGGTATGTAGGGGGCAAAGGAGCTATACTGTATGCAAAGGCCCTATCAGACCCACATGGGGCCTGGGAAACGAAGGGGAGCACACTAAGAAGAAATGAGAGGACTAAAGACAATGGAGCTAAGCTACATGCAGAGACTCTAACAGACAACTGCAGTGGCCAGGAAAAGCTGAGCAGGAAAGACAGACCACTGAGCACAGGGGCATCAGCCAGGGAAAGGATTGAAGGAAGGAACACTTCAATGGAAGGAACTAAATCACCTCAGAGGATGCATTGGAGGTACAGTGTGAGGACAAAAGGAAGAGGTCAGTTTTTGTCTACGGGCTCCAAGAAGTAGAAGGGGAAACCTATGATGAAAGAAAACAGGAGGAGAAAAAAGCGATTGCAAGTATCACGAAAGCAATAGGTGAGGACGACATGACCCAGGTGAAAAATGTTTGGAGAATTTTGTGGTTTCAAAGAGGAAGAAAACGGCCTGTCAATGTAATTTTCAAGGCAGAATCAGCTCGGGCCAGGATCCTACAGGAGAAAGCACGGCTAATGGACAAACCGGAGTACCAGAGAGTGTATCTCGATCGAGACAGAACACAAGAAGAAAGGTAGATACTGAAAGACAGGGTACAAAGACGAAAGGAGGAACGATAGGCAATGACAGAGATGAGCAGGAGAACCCAGATTCAGCTGGAAGAGCAAACACACTCTTCTCCAGAAACACCCACAGAAGGAATTCGACCACGACAACCCCAATGAAGCTGAACAATCTAAACCAAAACCCACAAACTGTTCCTTCTGTCCCCACCCCCCACATCACAAACCCCACCCCTACAGCAACCCCCTATGGGCACTCGGCCCCCACCCCCTTATCACAAACCCCACCCCCACTGCAACCCCCCATAGGCCCTATGTGCACTCTGCCTCACCCCCCTCATCACAAACTCCATCCTTACTGCACCCCCCATAGACCCCCTGCCAGGGCTCCCACTCCCCCAACCCTAATATTCAGTTTTAGAAAAGAAGTTGAAGGTTTAGTACACAAATGCTGATGAAATAACGAACAAATGTGAGGAGTGGCATGAAAGTATCAATCAGATGTCCCCAGACATCATAGCAGTCATAGAAACGAAACTCACTGAGACAATAACAGACACAATCTTCCCACCAGGATATCAGATCCTGAGGAAAGATAGAAGGAGCAGAGAGGGACCAGGGGTTGCACTGCTCATTAAAAACCAATGGGGATTTGAGGAAATGGAAGGAATGGACGAGATTGGAGAAAGGGATTACATAGTAGGCACAATTCAGTGTGGGGAACATAAGGTAGTCATTGCAGCGATGTACAACCCACCTCAGAACTGCAGGAGGCCAAGTGAGGACTATGAAGAGAGCAACAGAGCGATGGTGGATACACTAGCTGAGGAGGCAAGAAGAGCTCACTAGAGAAGAGCAGAGTTACTGGGTATGGGCGATTTCAACCACATGGAGATCAAATGGGAAAACCTGGAGCCACATGGGGATCCCGAAATATGGAGACCCAAGATGATGGATGTAGCACTGGAAAACCTCATGCACCAACATGTTAGGGACACTACCAGAGGGAGAGGAGAGGATGAACCAGCAAGACTGAACCTCATGTTCACCCTGAGCAGCTCGGACATTGAAGACATCACATACGAGAGGCCCCTTGGAGCTAGTGATCACGTGGTTCTGAGCTTTGAATACACAATAGAGTTACAAGTGGAGAAGGTAAGAGGAGTTGAATGGAAAAAGCCAAACTACAAAAGGGGGGACTAAACAGGTATGAGGAACTTCCTGCAGGAGATTCAGTGGGACAGAGAATTGGTAGGTAGGAAAGTCAGTAAACGAAATGATGGAATACGTAACAACAAAATGCAAGGTTTGTTCCCAAGGGAAACAGAAATAATGGGAAGACCAGAATGAGCCCTTGGTTTACCCGAAGGTGTAGGGAGGCAAAAACTAAGTGCACTAGAGAATGGAAAAATTTCAGAAGGTAAAGGATCCAGGAAAATAAGGAGATTAGTCGAAGAGAAAGAAACGAGTATGCACAGATAAGGAGGGAGGCCAAGCAACAGTACGAAAACAACATAGCATCGAAAGTCAAGTCTGAACCAAAACTTCTGTATAGCGACATTAGGAGGATAGACAACGGTCAAAGACCAGGTGATCAGGCTGAGGAAAGAAGGTGAGGAGCTCACAAGAAACGATCAAGAGGTATGTGAGGAGCTCAACACGAGATTTAAGGAAGTATTTACAGTGGAGGCAGGAAGGACTCTGGGCAGATAAAACAGAGGGGGACTTCAACAACGAATATACCAACAAGTGATGGATGAAATACACACAACTGAGGAGGAGGTGAAGAAGCTGCTAAGTGACCTTGATACCTCAAAGGTGGTGGGACCGGACAGTATCTCTCCGAAGGTCCTTAGAGAGGGAGCGGAGACGCTTTGTGTTTACCTGGAGTTTACCTGGAGAGAGTTCCGGGGGTCAACGCCCTCGCGACCCGGTCTGTGACCAGGTCTCATTGTGAATCAGGGCCTGATAAACCAGGCTGTTACTGCTGGCCGCACGCAGTCCAACGTACGAAACACAGCCTGGCTGGTCAGGTACCGACTTTAGGTGCCTATCCAGTGCCTGCTTGAAGACAGCCAGGGGCCTATTGATAATCCCCCTTATGTATGCTGGGAGGCAGTTGAACAGTTTTGGGCCCTTGACACTTATTGTGTTGTCTCTCAACGTGCTAGTGGCACCCCTGCTTTTCATTGGAGGGATGTTGCATCGTCTGTCGAGTCTTTTGCTTTCATAGGGAGTGACTCTCATGTGCAAGTTTGGTACTAATCCCTCTAGGATTTTCCAAGTGTATATAATAATGTATCTCTCCCGCCTGCGTTCTAGGGAGCACAGGTTTAGGAACTTCAAGCGTTCCCAGTAATTGAGGTGGTTTATCGCAGTTATGCGTGCCGTGTAGGTTCTCTGCACATTTTCTAGTTCAGCAATTTCACCTGCCTTGAAAGGTGCAGTTAGTATGCACCAATATTCCAGCCTAGATAGAACAAGCGACCTGAAAAGTGTCATCATGGTCTTGGCATCCCTGGTTTTGAAGGTTCTCATTATCCATCCTGTCATTTTTTCTTGCAGATGCGATTGCTACAGTGTTATGGTCTTTGAAGGTGAGATCCTCTGACATGATCACTCCCAGGTCTTTGACATTAGTTTTTCGCTATATTGTGTGGTTGGAATTTGTTTTATACTCCGATGAAATTTTAATTTCCTCACGTTTTCCATATCGGAATAATTGAAATTTCTCATCATTGAACTTCATATTGTTTTATGCAGCCTATTTAAAGATTTGGTTGATGTCTGCTTGGAGTCTTGCATTGTCTTCAATGGTGGACACTGTCATGCAGATTCGGGTGTCATCTGCAAAGGAAGACACGGCACTGTGTCTTATATCACTGTCTATGTCCGATATGAGGATGCGGAACAAGATGGGAGCGAGTACTGTGCCTTGTGGAACAGAGCTTTTCACCGTAGCCGCCTCAGACTTTACTCTGTTGACCACTACTCTTTGTGTGCCACTAATCACAATTTTCAACACATCCCTTGAAACTGATCAAATACCTGAGGTATGGAAGATGGCATATGTAGTCCCAATTTTTAAGAAAGGAGACAGAAACGAGGCACTAAACTATAGACCAGTGTCACTGACGTGTATAGTATGCAAAGTTATGGAGAAGATTATTAGGAGGAGAGTGGTAGAGCACCTGAAATGGAACAAGTTTACAAATGACAACCAGCACGGATTCATGGAATGCAAATCCTGTGACACAAACCTTCTGGAGTTTTATGACAAGGTAACAAATGTAAGACACGAGAGAGAGGGGTGGGTTGATTGCATTTTCTTGGAGTGCAAGAAGGCCTTCGACACAGTTCCTTACAAGAGATTAGTGAAGAAGCTAGAGGATCAGGCATGTATAACAGGAAGGGCACTGCAACAAGGAGGCAACAGCGAGTCATTTTACAGTGCTATTTTTGATATATGTGAATGACATGATGAAAGGGATAGACTCAAAAGTGTCCCTGTTAGCAGATGATGTGAAGTTATTGAGGAGAATTAAATCAGATGAGGATCAGGCAGGACTACAAAGAGACCTGGACAGGCTGGACACGTGGTCCAGCAACTGGTTACTCGAATTTAACCCCGCTAAATGCAAAGTTATGAAGATCGGAGAAAGGCAAAGTAGACCGCAGACAGAGTATAGGCTAGGTGGCCAAAGACTGCAAACCTCACTCAAGGAGAAAGATCTTGGGGTGAGTATAATACCGAGCACGTCTCCGGAAGCACACATCAACCAGATAACTGCTGCAGCATGTGGGCGCCTGGCAAACCTGATAATAGCGTTCCAATACCTCAGTAAGAAATCGTTCAAGACACTGTACACCATGTACGTCAGGCCCATACTGGAGTATGCAGCATCAGTTTGGAACACTTACCTGGTCAAGCACGTCAAGAAAATAGAGAAAGTGCAAAAGTTTGCAACAAGGCTAGTTCCAGAGCTAAGGGAAATGTCCTACGAAGAAAGGTTAAGGGAAGTCGGCCTGACGACACTGGAGGACAGGAGGGTTAGGGAAGACATGATAACGACATACAAAATACTGCGAGGAATAGATAAAGTGGACAGAGACAGAATGTTCCAGAGATGGGGCACAGAAACAAAGGGTCATAATTGGAAGTTGAAGACTCCTTTGAGTCAAAGGGATGTTAGGAAGTATTTCTTCAGTCACAGGTAGTGGAGGCAGGAACCATACATATCTTTAAGACGAGGTATGATAAAGCTCATGGAGCAGGGAGAGAGAGGACCTAGTAGCGATCAGTGAAGAGGAGGGGCCAGGAGCTGAGTCTTGACCCACTCAACCACAAATAGATGAGTACACACACACACACGGGTCATTTCTAGGACTATTGCTGTTTCTGGTATATGTGAATGACATGACGGAAGGAATAGACTCAGAAGTGTCCTTGTTTGCAGTAGAAGTGAAATTAATAAGAAGAATTCATTCGGAGGAGGATAAGGCAGGACTACAGAGGAATCTGGACAGGCTGTAGGCCTGGTCCAGCAAAGTGGCTCCTGGAGTTCAAGCCCACCAAATGAAAAGTCATGGAAATCAGTAAGGACAAAGAAGACCGCAGACAGAGTACAGTCTAATGGGCCAAAGACTACAAACCTCACTCGAGGAAAAGAATCTTGTAGTGTGTATAATACCGAACATTATCCTGAGGTGCACATTAACCAAATAACTGCTGCAGCAGTAAGGAGTCGTTTCAGGCCCTGTACACAGTGTACGTCAGGTTCTTATTTTAGTATGCAGCTCCAGTTTGGAACCCTTACCTGACCAAGTACGTCAGGAAACTAGAGAATGTGCAAAGGTTTGCAACGAGACTATTCCTGGGGCTAAAGGGCATGTCCTACTAGTAGAGGTTAAGAGAACTCCACCTGACGACACTGGAGGACAGGAAGGGCAGGGAAGGATATGATAACGTCATATAAAATACTGAGAGGAATCGACGAGATGGACAGAGATAGGATGTTCCAGAGATGGGACACAGCAACAAGGGGTCACAATTGGAAGTTGAAGACTCAGACAAGTCACAAAGATGTTAGGAAATATTTCTTCAGTCACAGAGTTGCCAGGAAGTGGAATAGTCTGGAAAGTGAGGTAGTTGAGGCAGGTACCATATATAGCTTTAGGAAGAGGTATAATAAAGCTTATAGAGCAGGGAGATAGTGTACCTAGTGGCGATCAGTGAAGAGGCGGGGTCAGGAGCTATGACTCAACTCCTGCAAGCCCACCACACACACACTAATACACACACACACCACACGCACACCTTCACAAACACTCATAAAGCTCATGGAGCAGGGAGAGTGACTTGGTAGCGTTACCAGGAGCTATGACTCGACCCATGGAACCACAATTAGGTGAGTACACGCTTACATTCAAATGAACTGGTTAACACTCGTGTATCGATACGGAACAATCGCGTTAAGGTTTTTAGAATTCTTGGGACAGCAAGTTGTGTTAACACTACTTGAGGTGTCCTGACTATCATTGACATGCCAACCTTCCAATCATGAAATTAATTTGCAACACCGAAAAATTATAGTTTGCAAGAAACGAAGTGATGCCAGATTCAACAATATTCAACAGTTAACTCGCACATTAGTGAGAGGAGCTTACCACAACGTTTCGGTCTGAGTTGGACCGAAACTTCGTCGTAAGCTCTTCTCTGCCATGTGCGAGTAATTTGTGCATAATCATTAGATTTAGCTCTTAATTTGCAACTGCCAAAATCTATTGTGCAGTAGTCATGTCTGTTTCATGCCAGAACACAATACTGTAGGCGCTACCTCCTCTATCATCTGGGTTTCTTTATGTGCTCTTCTTCAAACGTCTACACATTTCCCCTTGGTATATCACCGAGACAGTACTATAAGATACAAAATACACACCTTGGTTTATCTACAGTTTAGTTTTTTACACATACTGTAATCCTAATATTTCTTCAAACTTAGTTAATTGGAACATCCAAGAATGTGCTTTTTTGATAAATAATTAATTTTATTTGATTAAGTTGAAATATAATTAGCAAGCTCAAGGCAAACTTCCGTTTATAAACTTTAAAATTATTGTGATGGTATTTTCTGTTATCTATCAGGACGTAATTACTAGAATCCAATTATCTACTTTTCTTAATTATTGTACACAAATCCCTCCATTCTGCAGGACCCAGTGCCAGTTGAGTCATGGGAGGGTATAAGAGACGGGTCGAAGATGCCCAAACCTTGTCTTCAAGTACCCTTCAGGCTCCTAACCCTTGGACAAAGGCTGCTTCCGGAGAATATCATTGGTTCTGAGGACTGCCTTTACCTCAACGTTTTCATTCCTGCTGTGAGTCATCATGAATTCGTTATACTCTTAGTCTAATGCACTTGTGAGTGGTGTCTTAAAAGGACAGAAACTATGTGCTTAATTCTAACAGTTGTTTAATGTTCTGCACTGTATTACCTTAGAAGGAATTAGAAAAAGGTTTCCTGTTAGCAGGGATCTTAAGATTATTAATTGAATGTAGGGAAATTAAGTTAAATACTTATGGCTTATTAAAAGTCTAGTAACTTTGTCCATCAATTTCTCAAAACTTTTGAAATGTCAAATATTGCATAAATGTCAAGACCGTAAATATTCTAGAGTTGAAGAATCTCAAAACCTCACCTGTGTTGAGCATAGAATCTGATTGATAACATTTGTTATCGTCTATTGGCTTATCATATCGCTTATGACAGAGTTTGAGATTAATGATGTGTGATAACTTCTTTCAGAGCTTCTTTCATATCTCCCTAAGTGAAAATTAGTGAGCAGGAGAGTGAATTAATAATAACGTTAGCAACTTTTTCGCTTACAAGGAACTCAGATCAATATTCTATCACCATTTCTCTTTGTCACACTCATTTATGAATATTTATACATAAATTTACTTTTATTCCCATTCCTTCGAGTCTCTGTTGTATGTCCAATACGGGTTTAAAGCTAAACCATGAATATAATATCCAATATTCCTGATGTAATATTTTATTTAACATCTGTACTTCTACCTACACTCTATCATTCAGTAGTTAATATAGGCCATTATCCTTCACATCAAGTCCTAATGTTACCCTTCACCCTTTCATTTGCACCGTAATATGACCCCTCATTTTACTCTTTATGTAATCCTCTAATATAAGCATGTACTCTTCAATTCAGGTTAATGCTATTGCCTTATACTCTAAAATTAAAGTCTGCTTCTAATTTTCTTTGCAAACCCTCTACAACTCTCATAAAAAAATTCCAATGCTACAGAATAAGACCCAGAAGTCCGAGCTTCCAGTGATGGTGTGGATCCACGGGGGAGCCTTCTACTCTGGGGCATCTAAGGATTACCTGCCATTCGTTTTCCTTAACCATGACGTTGTGCTAGTGGTGGTCCAGTACAGGCTGGGTGTTATGGGTGAGTACTCTCATACTGTGGTGTAGTCCTTGGGCCCAGAACAGGTTTTTTTTTTATCGGTACCCCTATTGATTATATTTTAATGTGAATTTTTTTTTTAGATTTGTAGATTTGTCATTGTTAAGAGATATTGTACGTACCAACACAACAAAATTAAGTCGTAAAACATTTTTCATCTAATTTCAAAGTCACGAAGTTACTGCGTAGTTTTTATTTATCATTGTACGCATCTGAATCAGACATAAACTCCAAAACACTTTTGTTGAAGGTGTCCCGTGGCTTGGTAGGCAACGCACTTGCCTCACACACTGAGTGTCCGTGGATCAGTCTTCGGCAAGGGTGGAAATGCTGGGCATGTTTCCTTGCACCTGATGACCCTTTTCACCTAGTAATAAGTAGGTACCTGGGTGTTAGGTGACTGGTGTGGGTCGCATCCTGAGGGACAAAATTGAAGTACCCCAGTGGAATATTGCGCTTATAATTTAGCAAATTTGAAATTAAAATTGTTTGACAAGCTTTTAGATGGAACGATGACGTAAGTCTACAGACGGAGAGAAAAATATTATGCTCCAGCAAACACCTTTTTACCTGGAGTTTTGAAACTCACTCGCCACGAGTTCAATCTCCGCCCGTGGTATGGGTTATCTTTTCATCTTGTTTTATCAAGAACTTAATTTTATCAAGTATGGGAAAACACACAGATAAATCTTTTTATAAATCAAGTGAGCACAATGAGGTTAGGTTCGGGAAAGGTCAAAGGATAGGTAAAAAGTAAGGTCAGTGGTTCAGGGGAATAGGAAAGCGGACCCAAATTGTAAGTAACATCCTTATTATTTGAGCCATGGACAATGTATGCGATGGCTCCTGCCAGGATGTCAATTCCCATGTTTTGGTCGATGGTATCAAATAAATTACAGCTGCTTCAAGAATTCTGTGCTAGACACACAACCCGCACATAGAAGAGAGGAGCTTACGACGACGTTTCGGTCCGAAACGTCGTCGTAAGCTCCTCTCTTCTATGTGCGGGTTGTGTGTGTATTGTTCCAGTCACGGTATTGTGCCTTTTTTATTATTTCTGTGCTAGGTTCAGTTATCCTGGACGTCGCATGCGTTGATGGCATTATTACCCGTACGGGCGTACTTGTGTTCGTGTAGCAGAGTCTGAAAGTAATGTGCCAATTGTTCCAAGGAGTTTGGTCCTCGTTACCGGACAAAAGTGTTGAAAATTTGAAGATGATTGTATGAGGCTTTCTAGATTTATGAACAAAATAAAATCGAACAGTTGGAAAAAGAAGAAGAAGAAGAATACAAGATCATCTCTGCTCGAAGATAAAAGTATTCAACAAGGTCAATAAGCCCAGCCTCATCTACCTCACAACATGCAAAATAAATATTGGAGGATGGTCTTAATATTCCCAAGAAGAAAAATGTAAAAAAATGCAAATGTGGGCGAATCTTTGTGTGTGTGAATATTTGAAGGTATGTGCACATTATGTTATCTACCTGGAGTCTACCTGGAGGGTATTCCGGGGATCTACCTGGAGTCTACCTGGAGGGTATTCCGTTGATCTACCTGGAGTCTACCTGGAGGGTATTCCGGGGATCAAAACTCCCGCGGCCTGGTCCAGGACCAGGCCTCCCAGTGGACCAGGGCCTGATCAACCAGACTATTACTGCTGGCCACACATAGTCCAACGTACGAACCACAGCCCGGCTGTTCCGACACCGACTTTATGTATCTGTCCAGCTCCCTCTTGCATGGTGGGAGGCTGTTGAACAGTCTTGGGCCCCGGACACTTATTGTGTTTTCTCTTAGTGTACCAATATCGCCCGCACTTTTCATTGGGGGTATTTTGCACTGGCTGCCTATTCTTTTACTTTCGTAAGGAGTGATTTCTGTGACACTAGGATTTTCCAAGTGTAGATAATGACATATATCTCGTCTATATAAATATATATATATATATATATATATATATATATATATATATATATATATATATATATATATATATATATATATATATATATATATATATATATATATATATATATATATATATATATATATATATATATATATATATATATATATATATATATATATATATATATATTTATATAGACGAGATATATGTCATTATCTACACTTGGAAAATCTAGTTACAGAAATCACTCCTACGAAAGTAAAGAATAGGCAGCCAGTGCAAAATACCCCAATGAAAAGTGCGGGCGATATTGTACACTAAGAGAAAACACAATAAGTGTCCGTATATATATATATATACGTATATATATATATATATATATATATATATAT
The DNA here is from genome assembly GCA_009830355.1 of Cherax destructor. Lineage (NCBI taxonomy): Eukaryota > Metazoa > Arthropoda > Malacostraca > Decapoda > Parastacidae > Cherax > Cherax destructor. The sequence continues at coordinate 50,162 of WNWK01011657.1, read as the reverse complement.
ATATATATATATATATATATATATATATATATATTTGTATATATTTGTTGTTGTTGTGGAAAACTGGTTAGATAAGTACACTTTTCTGCATGAAAATAAAAAGACAAGAGCTACTTATCTTTTAGCAGCATGACTGCCAGCAGCCGCTCCCTGAAAATCCCTTCATGATGCCGTATCAGTGCCAACAGAGGTTGTAGAGTAGCAAGTGAATTAGACATACAATTTGCCCCAAAGGAGCGTATATCCAGCATTTCACTATTATCTGAAATGTGTATTGGTACTACTCACTTGGTTTGTGCGTAAAGCCCGCAAATTACGACCTCGAATAGCCCTAATAACCTTGTGTCTGCCCATGGACTAAAGTCCATTTTTGGCTATACAAGTGAGAGTAAGGGGCGACTGTCATTGTGTGCGCGCTGAGAGAAAAAAATCGAAAAACTACGAAAATTGAGTTTTTCTTATCAAAAAATAGCTGATCTTTCTGGCATCACCCTCGTATAATTCTCATCATTATAAGATGTTTCTACAAGGAATTATAGTAATTTGTAACAGGTATGGTGTCGGCGCCTGTCATGACATGCACGCTGACGCGGCAAAAAAAAAAAATCCGTTTTTTTTTTCTATAAATTTCTTATATTTTTCGCTCTAATATATTACAAATTCACCATTTGACATCATAGAAGAGTGGGCGGGGCTAATATGGCCTGAGAACTAATCAAGAACCTTCTCTGGCCTTCTCGGATAAGAAGTGCTCACAGGTGATAAATTACGTTGTAGCGGCCAAGACACACCAGCCAACAAATTGTTCTTTTCTTACGCTAATATAAATAATAATGTTTATTTACTTACTACAATTGATCTATTATGACATAAGGCGACATATTAATAGCATAAAAACATTAAAAACACACCAGAATAAATATTATGGGGCATAATATGACGGTCTATCGGCTGGTAGTGAGAGGGTAAGATCGCCCATAAAGGTTATTTTTTCCCATTCTCACATTCTGTTATGAGAGAAAATGGATCTAGTGATGGTAAACTGTAGTAGACACTCATAGATGATGAAAACTGAAAAAAACAAGTATTTTTTCGGGATTTTTTTTTTTTTTCCGAATACTCGGGCTGCCATGCGCTTTGGCCATTATCTCGGAAGTAAGTTATTTACCTTTGTGAGGGCAAACAATGATTAATAATGAACGAATTGACGTGATTTTCACAATAAACATAGAAGAATGAATGCTTCACAAGATTAAGGGCTCCTTTTTGAAGTATCCCAAATATTTTCAGATTTGTGTGGGGATAAAAGTCCGATATTTTGCTAAATGTCAAGCAACCCACAAACTGTATTTTTTTTTATAATGAACATAAGCTTTATTACAGAATTGGTACACGCTGCACGATGGACTTAGAAGTGTTCTATCAGCAGGAAGTGTCAAAACAACTTTCCCAACTACCACTTCGGCCTAGATCTCTCCTAAGTGGAATTTTTAGGAATTTTCAGTAAATCTTGAGTGGTTCATTTGCTTTTTGGCCGATTCTATATAAGCTTGTAATAGTACACCAAAAATGAGCGCAATCGGTAAACAAATAAAAAAGTTTGAGTCAGTTCGTGTAGTCGCCCCTAAGCCTTACCTTACTCGTGTAATGTGAGCTCATAGCGCTGACAGCGTCATTAAGGCCGATATCGGTGACTTGACTGAAGACTGACAAAGTGTCTCGGGGAATGTTCCACTAATGTTCATTGTAGTCACTCGCAATACCGGTTGTACACTACGTTATTCGGTACCATCCTTTGTTCATAGTTTCGTGGAATTATCCACAGCAGGGACAACATGGAGACGCAATAAACACTTTTTTTCTGAGACTGTCAGAATGAACAAGAGTCAAGGACGCACTGGCCACTACTGTCCCTTTGCCCTCGTGACACACGTTTCGACCGTTCCCTGAAGCAATCTGAGCCCCACCGCCCTCCTTCGCCCTCTTTTCTCGTCCACACAAAGAAATTTACTGAACTCAGCTTAATATACATTCGTTGCTAGTCTGTGCAACTAGAATTAACACAAGAGGGTTGGTTTCTAGTTATTTAGCTGCAGACTAGAAGTCCTAATGTCCCTAACTTGTAGACCAAGTGGGACGCAGGTTTTATCTTAATTTTCCTGCATAGGGAAAAGAGTAATTACTCTCGTTTAAACCTTATTGTGTAGTTGATCATAAATTCTAGCAAGGAGAGAGCCGTGCATGGAGATGCGTGCTACACTTGTGGTTCTAATAAAGCTGTTTTGCGAAGAAGAGTCCACTAGCCCCTTCCGGCAGGTCGAAGTCCCTCTGAGGGCTGAGGGATACCCCTCTTTTACTGGAGATTTTTCTCCTCATTTGTAATGTTAGGTCAAAACTTTTCCCAGTTTAACCATAATAACCTTCATTACATATTTTGCAAGGAATCTTGTAGACAGTCATCAGCATTTTCGGGGGAATTTTTTTATCAAAAGTTTTTTCACTGTATCAATATTTTTAAATATAAATTTTTTATTAAAATTCTTAATTAGAGAAGGTATATCAAGGAAGCTTTCATGGTAAGGGAGAACCAACATATTTTTAGTTGAATAAGGTTGATTGTCCTTTTTTTGAATCGTAAAAAGTATTTATAGCAATTTTAAAAGATTTATGAATTAAGTGTTTTGGGTATTTTAGATCATTAGCTATTTCATAAATATTCAAGATTTCATTTATGAACTCTGGGCTGAAAATGAACAAAGCTCTTAAAATCATTGATGAAAATGCAGAAAGTTTAACTCTATCCTGATTTGAAGAAGAACAGTGCATATACATACAATTCTTTGTTGGTTTTCTGTAAATTTAAAATCTAAATTCATGGTTCCCCTTAATAATTAAACATCTAGAAAAGGCAATGAATTATTTTGTTCAAACTCATAGTAAAATTTATAGAATGAGTTAGAGTATTTAATTTAACAAGGAAATCATTGATGAAACATCATGGGAAGGATTTTGTTAAGCAATATTGTTTGAAAAATATAAATGTATAAATTACTAGGGACAGGTTAGAGAAAATTTCCCATTGCCATACCAAACTCCTGAGTGTAAAACTCGCCATTAAACCCAAACTTTGCTTCAGCAATACAATGTTTGTAAGTTCATTGATATTAGGTATTGAACAATGGTAAATCGTAATTAAAAAGTTCTTCAGATGGGAAACTTAATTAATTATCAACTGGAACTTTCGTAAACAAAGAAGTAACATCAAACCTTGCCATACTGTAATCATTTAAATCAGTCATGTTGCTTAATTTATCCACTAAATCTATATTGTTTTTAACATTAAAGTTAGAATTTTTTCCAACAATTGGGCTCAACATATCTACTAGCCATTTTGAAAATTTATAGAAAACTGAACCTATGGAGCTAATAATAGGTCTGGCTGGATTACCTGGTTCGTGTTTTTTTTTTTATTCCATACATATCCTGTAAAGATAGATTGGTGGTCATGATTTTTTTAATTCATTCATTTTTGCTTTTCAGTAGTCGTTTTATTTTTTTATTAAAAGTACTGTAAACAGAATCTAAGGGATTCTTTCTAAATTTGGAATAAGTATCTGTATCATTTAAAAGATTATTCATTTTATCTTAGTAATCATTTTCTTCCAAAATTACTACTTCATTTATTTGTATATGTTTTAGTAATATGCAAATTTTTATTACTACTAATAAGTTTTTCACAAGACTTAAGAAATCTTTAAGGGCAACTGGGAATATTTTGTTTTATCATAGAACTATAAACCATCCCTTTACTTATATTAATTTCATCACTGAATAATTCAGAGGATTTATCTAAGTTAAAAAAGGCTTTTGCAATTTCCACACCATTGAGTTCTAAAGAAGTTGCAAAACTTAGACCGAAACTTAGAGCAACGGTTGCGTTTTTATCTAATACTTCATTCACAAAATTATCTAATACTTCATTCACTTATCTAATACTTCATTGACTTCATTCACTTATCTAATACTTCATTCACTTCATTCACTTATCTAATACTTCATTCACTTCATTCACTTATCTAATACTTCATTCACTTCAACTACAAAATTGTTATTAGCATGCTTTGTCCAGTCACTGTTTTCAATTAAATTGTCTAATTTTCTTTTCAGTTTATTTTTGAGTTAATTGCAAACTCTTCTGAGTTTATTATAGCAATAATCTAATATACTATGTTTACATTGTGATGGTATAGACCGATTAAAAGAGTAATTTTTGTTTCTCAAAACTTTGAATGCCTCCCTCTCTTCTATTTTAGTAATTTCAATATGTTTCTGAAGAATAATTCTCATGAAGTCATTAAAGGGCCGATCTCTCATGTCAAGAAGTCTTTTTGGCACAAGAAGTGTACAAGATTCTAATGCTCTGTTTATTCTTGGTTTTACAAACTCGAGAATGTTATATCAAGCAGGTCCATGATTGAGAGAAATATTATAGAATCATAAAAAGGTCAGGTGTTGTAAGTTGACTGTGAGGTGTAATCTCGTCCTACCACGTACACACTCCCGTTTGCCCCGCTGTTTTTCGAGGATTATCGTAGTTTTGTGCTAGAGGCATAGAACTGTGCCAGTGAACTTATAAAGTACATTTCTCTAACGCTTGGAACTAATGCAGGAAAAACTGTACCCACTGAGCCTAAAACAAGGAAAAAAGGTGAACGTACATAACACAGTGGTGCCATAGCTACACGAGGGGAACCGTAAGCCTAAAGTACCATGTGAAATAAATTGTATAATTTCTGAGAGGAGTAAAGTCACCCTGAAAACAGAGTGAAATACATAGTGATACATTGTATATCACAGTATTGCATAGTGTTTGGATACCATAATAAATGTTGTGGTGTTAAATAAGAGTGTATTCTCCAGTAATAGGATTAGCAGTTAACCCGTCCTGTAAACAGTTGTTAGCAGTCGCCAGGATTCAATCACGCGAGCCAGTTTGTCATAATAATCTTCTACTAACTGCTAGTCTTACGTATGTATAGTGATACCACAATATTGTGAAAATACGAAAGGGTGTGCAAATCTTGTGGAAATAAAAAAAATGTACAGGTTTTGGAAATAGGAAAAAAAAAACAATTGTTGTCAGTGAACGTACTATACACAACAGTGAATGCAGTATACAAACAACAATTATCTTCCAATAATCCTCACAACAGTCATTAACATAGCTCATAACAGTGACACTATAGTAATTGGTGTGGTGGAATAAGAAAAAATCTAGAATCTTTTTTTGTGGAAATACAAGAAGTATACAGTTAATTGTGGATATACGTAAACATTGTAGAATTAGCAGTGGTCACAGTATATACAACAGAAAGCCAATACTTTTCCAGCAAACTTTACACCAGTCACTCTACCATAGCTAATCAGTGATACCATGGTATTTGGTGTGGTAGAGTGACTGGTATAAAGTTTGCTGGAAAAGTATTGGCTTTCTGTTGTATATACTGTGACCACTGATAATTCTACATTGTTTACGTATATCCACAATTATTGTCCCCACGAACGAGTGGTAATGATCAGTAACAACACTGCGACTAGCCAAGAATTCGAACCCATGTTATTTTGACCCGCCTCATGGTGAGCAAAAACCACATGATGCTCTAACCCAGTAAACCAAAAGGGAAGGAGAATGAAATTAACTCTTAGGCACCCACACCACCGTATGTCCTCGGATCACGGTAAAACACCTAGCTCTACTAGTTGCATGATTTTTGTAGGATATGGTGGTCCTGTAGGTTAGAGCGTCATGTGGTTTTCGATCACCATTAGGCGGGCCAAAACAACATGGGTTTGAATCCTTGGCTAATCACAGTGTTGTTATCGATATATATATATATATATATATATATATATATATATATATATATATATATATATATATATATATATTCTAGAAATATATTTTTATGGAAATACGAGAACAGTACAGTTACTTTTGGAAATACATAAAAAATTGTAAAATTGGCAGTGGTCGCTGTACCCACAACAGAAAGCGAAAAAAAATTTTCCAGTAAACTTTCTGTAAACTACTACCATCATAAAATTCTGTGTAATCTGTAGCAAGAATAAAAGACGTAGTCACACCTGGATTGCATGGAATTTGTTGTAAATGGTCCCATGGGTCATGTATGGACTTTAAGCAATCAACCACCATTGAAAATGTTTTTGGGTTTTTGGGTCTGCCCAAGTAAGAGATACCTGTATGAGAAAATTACATCTATACTAAAAGACAGGAACACCAACAAAAAATATATCCTTTTTAGAAAACTTGGCAGTTTTGTATAACAGCTGGGAAAATAAAAGGAGTGTTTCAGATGGGGCTGTCACCCCTGGTACTGGTGCTATCTTGGAGGACAGTGCACAAGAGGGTACTGGTGCTGTCCTGGAGGAAAATTCACCTTTTGGAGATAGTGGCCCTGGTGATGAAACAGGTGAAGACTATGTTATACAATTTCCAGAGGTACAAAGTAGTAATACTGCTGGAGATGGAATAAGAGGGGATGATGCTTTGAGGAATGGTGTTGACACATTATCAGTTAAAAGTAGTGGAAGCTCTGATGTTAGTACAGGGGCTGTAGGCAGTGGGGACACTGAAAAGAATGCACCAGTAAGGAATGCAACAACAAAAAATCCTGGCAAACAGAAATCCAATCTGTGCAAATTCTATGCCTTGGGTATCTGCAGGCATGGAATATCTGGTAAGAATAGGTGAGACGTGCACTTTTGACCATGCCAAAAAAAAATGCCGCACCCACAAGACAACAGGAGAATACAACTCTTTTTCTTGTAATTCATTTCCCCCGGAAATGTGTCATTCGTCAGTCCATGAAAGACAATGCTACAACGTATATTGTCAGGCACACCTTCTAAAGGGGACAAGAAGATACAGATCACCCAGGCCATGAGAAACAAAAGAAAGAAAAAAAGACTGATAAGAAGGGACAGAAATCTTATACCAACTGAAAATACTTCTAGAGTGGAGAGACACTCATTGGACACCACTCCAGAACAACACATATTAATGCCTGCAAACAAAACCCCCCCTACATTCCTCAATATGACAACAGTTATCTTCGCAAACATACAGGGTCTAACACCATTAACGAACAACAAAATACCTTTCATCAAGGGACTGCTCTCAGAGTCAAATGCAATGTTTGCGGCTTTCACAGAGTCTCACATTAAGGATCATTTTGATAACGAAATATGGACCCCAGGTTATAACCTATTCAGATGTGACAGATCAAACAGGCAACAACCAAAACCTTGTCACTGTGGTTGTATACAAGCCTCCAGATGCAACCTCCCAGCAATTCCAGAAACACCTTCTGTTTACTGACCATTCTGGAGAAATGTTTTTTTTTTTTCTAACCACGACTCAAAATTCAGTCAATTCAAAAATCTTTGATATTATCTTAATACCACAAAACTTCGAAAAGGCAATAAGTGACATACCCATGCACTCTTCCCCAGGCCCGGATTTGTGGAACTCCGTGTTCATCAAGAACTGCAAGAAGCCCCTGCCACATGTCTTTTGCATTCTATGGAGATGAAGCATGAACACAGGGGTCATCCCACAGTCACTAAAAACAACAGACATAGCCCCACACCACAAAGGTGGTAATAAAGCATTTGAAAAGAACAACAGACCGATAGCATTAACCTAACATCATTGTTGAAATTCCCACCTTTGATACAGACTCTTCCTTTGACTTTTCACAGAAACTAACTTATAGCGCCATTTGTAATTTAAGTTTTCCTCTTGCATTATTCCCTACCCCTTCACTGACATCCTGCCCTTCAATTCCTTACCATCTTTGCACATTCCTTATTTTGCACATTCCTCTCTGGTGCACTATTACTCTTTCGGGTGTAGTGCTTAATTTGATTTTATTATTATCACGTTGTAATGTCACTTGCACACACACCATATACGACTCATATACTGTTTTGTTTTTCTCTTTAGTCCAGGTTTCTTGACGAGAGAAAACTAATTCTCGAGAACTTCAAAAATATCCAGAGCACTTAATGATTTCAGGCTTTCAAATGGCAATAATTAAATAAAAAAAACTTGTTTATTCCAACTCAGGTTTCCTGTCGACTGAAGATTCAGTGATTCCCGGCAACTTCGGGCTGAAAGATCAGACACTGGCGCTGCAGTGGGTACAGAGGAACATTCACAACTTTGGAGGAGACAAGACCAAAGTCACTATCTTTGGTGAAAGCGCCGGTGGTGCCAGTGTCCACTTCCATATGCTCACACCCAAGTCTAAAGGTGAGTGAACATTTCATGTTCTTCATAAATCAAGACAGTATCTCCTGTAACTGAGCATTATCAGAATACAATCCATTATTGGGTTAAGTATCTGCTGGCCTACCTGAACTATGTTTTCCACTTAGCTTAAAAACAAAATTTATTTCGGAAAGTTTCATCCACATCACAGAAACCCAATCAACTATACCTCAATAAATCTCCAAACTCTCAAGAGGCAGAAACTCAATCAAGTGTTACCGTTCAATCATCTCAGACAGGTCAGAAACTAAAAATAACACCTTCAAATGGCCTAAAATTATTGCTGTCTTGTGTTCTACCTGTAGCATTAAAGGCTCAAAAATGCCCAGGAACTGTATATCAACACCTTTAACCTTCAAGAAAACAAGAAATTGACACTCAGCCAAATATAACAGTGATCATATTTACGCAGTAACACACATTGTGCAAACTGCAGGTAGTGAACCTACTCTATGCGGCTACTGAGACATTATTAGGGTTTCATTACAATTTATTCTAAAATTTTATATTAATAATCTATCTTAGTATAGCATGTTCTAATATTAGAATATTATATATATATATATATATATATATATATATATATATATATATATATATATATATATATATATATATATATATATATGTATATAACCAAGGACCACAGGGCGACCAGCTTCCTCTTTCAGAGACTCAGTGTTGCGATCCATAGGGAAATGCCTGCAGTATTCTGGGCACGCGGCCCACTGCCGGGGAGTTGGACGAAGTATTTGACATGTAGCTCTGAGTTGTTATCTATGTTGTTTTACTCCCATTGTATTTTGTCTTGAAATAAAGTTTGTATATATATATATATATATATATATATATATATATATATATATATATATATATATATATATATATATATATATATATATATATAGGAATCGCCGATGTGTTAATAATATATATATATATATATATATATATATATATATATATATATATATATATATATATATATATATATATATGTCGTGCCGATTAGGTAAAACTGGTCAGTTAGCAAGAACTCATCTAAAATTAAGTCCTTTCTAAAATTTTCTTATACGTTTAAAGATATATTTTTTCATTTATGTTAATGTAAGAATTTATAATTTTGTACCAAGAGAAACTTTGAAAACCTACCTAACCTTATTACAACAAGCGCAATTTAATTTAGCCTAACCCAACTAAATATATTTTAGATATGTTAACATTAATTTAATAATAAACAAACACAATGAAATATATTTTTTTCGTTATGTTCAGAATGATTTTGGTGAAATTATTGCACTAGTTATGTACCGCTACCGCCACAAGCGTGTAACTTGTGTATATTGATGGCGCAGAGTCCAGTTGCACCATCGTTACATGTTTATAACATGTGTTGATTCTGTGAATTACCCGTACACACACACACCACACACACACACACACACACACACACACACACACACACACACACACATCTGGGCAGCTACCTGAGGTATGGAAGAAGGCCAACGTAGTCCCCATTTTTAAAAAAGGAGACAGAAAAGAGGCACTAAACTATAGACCGGTGTCACTTACATGTATAGTGTGCAAAGTCCTGGAGAAAATCATCAGGAAAAGAATGGTGGAACACCTTGAGCGGAACAGGATAATAAACGCCAGACAGCATGGATTCCGGGAAGGCAAATCCTGTGTAACAAACCTCCTAGAGTTCTATGATAAAGTAACAGAGGTAAGGCAGGAGAGAGAAGGGTGGGTTGATTGCATTTTCCTGGACTGCAGGAAGGCCTTCGACACAGTTCCTCACATGAGATTAGTAAAGAAGTTGGAAGAACAAGCAGGTATAACAGGAAGGGCACTGGAATGGATCAGGGAATACCTCAAAGGGAGGCAACAACGGGTCATGGTGCGTGGTGAGGTATCACAGTGGGCGCCTGTGACGAGTGGTGTACCGCAGGGGTCAGTCCTAGGACCAGTGTTATTCCTGGTTTATGTAAATGACATGACGGATGGGATAGACTCAGAAGTGTCTCTATTCGCGGATGATGTGAAAATAATGAGGAGAATCACATCAGAAGAGGACCAGGCAGGGCTGCAAACAGACCTGGACAAGCTCGACATCTGGTCTAGCAGTTGGCTTCTCGAATTCAATCCCTCCAAATGCAAAGTCATGAGGATCGGAGAAGGGCAAAGAAGACCGCTGACAGAGTACAAGCTAGGCGGACAAAGGCTACAAACCTCGGCAAAGGAGAAAGACCTTGGAGTGAGTATAACGCCTAGCACGTCTCCGGAGGCACACATCAACCAGATAACTGCGGCAGCATATGGGCGTCTGGCAAACCTTAGATTAGCGTTCCGTTACCTTAACAAGGAATCGTTCAAGACACTGTATACCGTGTACGTCAGGCCCATACTAGAATATGCAGCACCAGTCTGGAACCCACACCTGGTCAAGCACGTAAGGAAACTAGAGAAAGTGCAAAGGTTTGCGACAAGGTTAGTTCCACAACTCAGGGTCTGTCTTATGAAGAAAGGTTGAGGGAAATAGGACTAACAACACTGGAGGAAAGAAGGGTCAGAGGAGACATGATAACGACATACAAAATACTGCGGGAATTGACAAGGTAGATAGTGACAGGTTGTTTCAGAGAGGGAACACAGATACAAGGGGACACAACTGGAAGCTGAAGACTCAGATGAGTCAAAGGGATGTCAGGAAACACTTCTTCAGCCACAGAGTAGTCAGGAAGTGGAATGGACTAGAGAAAGATATAGTGGAGGCAGGAACCATACATAGTTTTAAGACAAGGTATGATAAAGCTCATGGAGCAGGGAGAGCAGAGACCCAGTAGCAGACAGCGAAGAGGCGGGGCCAGGAGCTGAGACTCGACCCTGCAACCACAATTAGGTGAGTACAATTAGGTGAGTACACACATATATATATATATATATATATATATATATATATATATATATATATATATGTGTGTGTGTGTGTGTGTGTGTGTGTGTGTGTGTGTGTGTGTGTGTGTACTCACCTAATTGTGGTTGCAGGGGTCGAGACTCAGTTCCTGGCTCCTGTGTGTGTGTGTGTGTGTGTGTGTATGTGTGTGTGTGTGTACGGGTAATTCACATTATCTTTAAAAACATCCATATGCAGTATGTATCCATTATGTATCTGTTGTTTATATTCGCAGAACAGAATCAAAACATGTTTTAAACATGTAAGGATGGAGCAACTGGACTCTGCGCCATCAATCTTCATACAGTATACATAAGTTACACGCTTGTGGCGGTAGCGGTACATAACTAGTGCAGTGCAGTGTCGATAAGTACTTTTCTGATTAATAAATACTTAAAAATGATGTTACTTAAAGTTATAAACCCTTGTTCAGAATGGCCAATCAACAAGCATCCGACTACTCTCTGTTTTGGGGATAACTTACTTCTGTGAATCTCTCTTTGTAATGAAATTTATCAAGTTGAGCTTCTTAGAATAGTTTTGACATCCTACCAGCCAGATTTTAAGCTATTAACTGTAAAAATGAACACTCAAAGTCTTCAACGATCAGAGATTAAATATATTCTGCTTTGGTGAGTTGAACTAATATATAGTTTTATTATTATTTATAAATACAATTTTAAAATAATATTTTCTGTGGCACTTCAACATTCAGAAATGTATGAAATGTATTACATGTGTCTCTTCTTATCGAAGAACATACACACCCCTTGAATATATAATTAAAATTCCAAAGTACACTGATAAAAGAGATTGCTTGTATAGATGGATAGCTAATGGAGTTTAAAATCTATCAAGTACACTAACGTCATTAAGGGATTAAAGTAAATTCCCATCAGGGTAAATATCCTCTCATAAAAGAGAAATTATATACTAACCAAAACTTCAAGAACTACACCTAAGTTAGTACCACCTCTGGTATGAACCTTGGAAATACATACCGACAAACTGGTTTAAAAAGACACGTGAGCAAAAACTTGGACATATTTTTTTAGGGACCTTGATCACTTCTAACATACAGAGGTTCAGGTAGACGCGCCAGGACGGTCCTGGCGCGGATCTTCTCCATGTGTGACCCAAACTTGCCGAATAGGCCGAACCCTCTTAAGGAAACCAACTTTCCGAAATAATTCTTTTAGAGAAAGTCAGATCAATTTTTTCATAGACAATAATGTACAGATTTATAATTACAAAACTAACTTAGAAACCTCACGTATTCTCCGTTAAAATAACGAAATGTTATTTAGGTAAATTCTGATGTATATATATCATAATTTTTTTTTTTTAGTTTTACATAAAATCAATATTGGTCAGCGATAACATCTCTTTTTAAACCAGACACCGAATGTGAATCTCTTGAATTTTCAATTAATTTTTGAGAAATTATATTTTCGTTCAGTGGTCCAGCAATACCAAACTGACTCATTATGGCTGCTAAATAGCAAAGATTCAATCTTCTTTGATCTGGTGAAGGATCAACCTTGATAACAGATCCACGAGGGTCACGATCTTCAACTCTGCAGCTGCTCAAACTAAATAATGCTTCTCAACTCTGATACACATCGGCATAAGGATATTTTTTACCTATTAATAACTTGATCCATAACAATTTACAACGACAGAATTCCCATGAAAAAAGATGCACGTGTTACCACGACAATATTTTTCATCGGTCAATTTTCCTTCTTCAGTTTTAAAATGTTCTTCCATCTTGTTAGTCTACTATTTTATATATATAATGCACAGGAGGGAGACAGGAGATTACGCATTGGTGGAAGAGATACTAATACGTGTGAGTCAAAGATGGGAGGTGTTTATGTCGTGCCGAATAGGTAAAACTGGTCAATTAGCAAGAACTCTTTTAAAATTAAGTCCTCTCTAAAAAAATTCTCTTATACGTTTAGAGATAAAAAAAATCATTTACGTTAATGTAAAAATTAATAATTTTGTACCAAAAGAACCTTAGAAAACTTACCTAACCTTAGTAAAACAAGCGCAATTTAATTTAGCCTAATCCAACTAAATATATTTTAGATAAGTTTACAATAATTTAATAAACAAACACAATGAAATATATTTTTTTTCGTTAGGTTCAGAATGATTTTTGCGAAATTATTGCATACACAATTTTTGCTTGCCTTATTTGGCAAGAAGAGCGTTGCTATTTAAGCCAAAATCGCAAGTTTTACGACATTTATACCCTCCACCATTCCTATCAGACGTATGATCACTTACCTGTTGTTATTCTAAATACTGATTAATAAAGCACACAAATAAATATTATAAACATTTTGTTTGTTATTTTTTTACAATAATGACACTGATATTTATAGAACATTTCTTTAAAGCCTTTGCAAAATCCCGGATACTAGATGTGGTATTTGCCTTGTTTTTGGCACATGAAAAGAAATATTTCGAATTTCTTTCAATTTCACTAATCGCTTTTAGCTCCTCCTGTCTCTCCTGGATCCTGTATGAGTCCTTTAACTTAAGTTCAATAATTTCCACTTCTGTGTATCAGATAATTAGCGTTCTTGAGGAGCTCAGTGATTCTTCGTCGTCTTGTCTAGAGGGTGCGTCTTTCTCTTTCCAGTTTACTTCTTCTCTTCTTTCTTAGGGGAATTTGCCTTGAACATACTTCAGCTACCAGGAAATTGATCCTTTCAAGGCACTGGTTTGAATCCATGTTGTTTAAGATATCTTCCCAACATATTTCATTTAAGACATGGTTCACTTGATCCCAATTTATGTTCTTATTGTTGAAATTGTATTTGGTGAAGACACCTTCTTTGGTAGGTGCATTTTGCTGATCTGGACCCCTGTGCATGTAAGTCTGAACTTCTATAAGATTGTGATCGGAATTAGTTGCTTTTGATATTATGTTTCATACCAGGTCCTCATTATTTTGGAAGATAAGATCAAGTGGGTCTTCCAGTCAGTGATAACTATTTACTGTATTTTGCCCCTAGTCACGTGGCCACTAATACTGGGTGGGGAAATCAAGGATAGTTAACTTACGGTTAATAAGCGTGCCCATGACCGACGATCAGGTAATTTTTAATTAATATTTACTACAGTTTACAGTTTTTACTCCTGAAAGTGTTGTACACGTTAGGAGTCTCGGGGAACGGTGTCAACAGTCCTTGCTAGAGAGAGCTTCTCACAAGGAAGCAGGCATTACAAACATTTTCATATATATGCAGTGCTAGTCACAGCATTATGCCGCCCCTCCTCTACACACGTATAAAAACACAAACACATACCATGAAAGATTATAATATATATACATGCACGCTGAGGTTTTAATACTTGATGCTGCGTCCTTTACGCTTAATCACGTCCCTCAGCCGTGTAGGAAGACTCTCACACAAATTCTTGAGGGTTTGGGGAGGTATATTATTTCATGCCTCATGCAGATATCAGTCACAAAAACATCTTTACCCTTATCTAAATACTGTTCAGCTATATGCTTCACTGTAAACACTTGGTCTACACACCCCCTACCTTTCCTAAAGCCCCCTTGTTCATCTGCTATCCTGGCCTCTGTCTTACTCTTAATTCTTTCAATAATAACTCTACCATACACTTTACCAGGTATACTCAACAGACTTATTCTCCTATAATTTTTGCACTCTCTTTTGTCCCCTTTGCCTTTATACAAAGGAACTATGCACGCTCTCTGCCAATCCCTAGGTACCTTCCCCTCTTCCATACATTTATTAAATAATAGCACCAACAATTCCAAAAATATATATCCACCTGTTTTTAACATTTCTATCTTTATCCCATCAATCCCAGCTGCCTTATCCCCTTTCATTTCACCCACTGCCCCACGAACTTTCCCCACACTCACAACTGGTTCTTCCTCACTCCTACAAGATGTTATTCCTCCTTGCCCTATACACAAAATCACAGCTTCACTATCTTCATCAACATTTAACAATTCCTCAAAATATTCCCTCCATCTTCCCGATACCTCTAACTCTCCATTTAATAACTCTTCTCTCCTATTTTTAACTGTCAAATCCATTCGTTCCCTAGGCTTCCTCAACTTATTAATCTCACTCCAAAACTTTTTCTTATTTTCAACAAAATTCGTTGATAACATCTCACTCACTCTCTCATTTGCTCTCTTTTTACATTGCTTCACCACTCTCTTAACCTCTCTTTTTCTTTCCATATACTCTTCCCTCCTTGCATCACTTCTACCTTGTAAAAACCTCTCATATGCTAACTTTTTCTCCCTTACTACTCTCTTTACATCATCATTCCACCAATATCTCTTCTTCCCTCCCGCACCCACTTTCTGTAACCACAAACATCTGCTGAACACTCTAACACTACATTCTTAAACCTACCCCATACATCTTCAACCCCGTTGCCTATACTCTCACTAGCCCATCTATCCTCTTTTAGTTTATAAACCTTCACCTCTCTCTTGTTGCTTCTATTTTCCTTGTATCCCATCTACCTTTTACTCTCACTGTAGCTACAACTAAAAAGTGATCTGATATAACTGTGGACCCTCTATAAACATGTACATCCTGAAGTCTACTCAACAGTCTTTTATCTACCAATACATAGTCCAAAAACTACTGTTATTACGCCCTACATCATATATTGTATACTTATTTATCCTCTTTTTCTTAAACATGTATTGCCTAAAACTAAACCCCTTTCTATACAAAGTTCAATTAAAGGGCTCCCATTATCATTTACACCTGGAACCCCAAACTTACCTACAACACCCTCTCTAAATGTTTCTCCTACTTTAGCATTTAGGTCCCCTTCCACAATTACCCTCTCAATTGATTCAAAAGTCCCTGTACATTCGCTTAACATCTCACAAAATCTCTCTCTCTCCTCTACACTCCTCTCTTCTCCAGGTGCATACACGCTTATTATGACCCACGTTTCGCATCCGACCCTTATTTTGATCCACATAATCCTTGAATTCATACATTTAGATTCCCTCTTCTCTTTCCATAACTGATCTTTCAACATTATTGCTACCCCTTCCTTAGCTCTAACTATCTGATACTCCTGACTTAATCGTATTTATTTCTCCCCACTGAAACTCGCCTACCCCATTCAGCTTTGTTTCGCTTAGGGCCAGGACATCCAACTTTTTTTTATTCATAATATTAGCAATCATCTCTTTCTTATCATCTGCACTACATCCACGCACATTCAAGCATCCCAGTTTTATAAAAAAATTCTTCTTTTCTCTTTTAATAAATGTATACAGGAGAAGGGGTTACTAGCCCATTGCACCCTTAATTTTAGTCGCCTTATACGACACGCATGGCTTACGAAGGAAACATTCTTTTCCACTTCCCCATGGAGAATAGAGGAAATAAAGAAGAACAAGAGCTATTAAGAAAAAAGAAGAAAAATCTAGATATGTGTATGTATGTATATATATATATATGCATATGCATGCTGTGTAGTGTGACCTAAGTGTAAGTAGAAGTAGCAAGATATACCTGTTATCTAGCGTGTTTATGAGACAGAAAATGACACCAGCAATCCTACCATCATGTAAAACATTTACAGGTTTCTGTTTCAAATTCACTTTGCAGGACGGTAGTACCTCCCTGGGTGGTTGCTGTCTACCAACCTTACTAATTATATATATATATATATATATATATATATATATATATATATATATATATATATATATATATATATATACACACACACGTGTTGCATTTTTTCCCCATGATCCCAAGGTCTCTGATCCCACTGGGACAAATTGATACTGTTGGCTTATGTCCCTGTACTTGCCGAACTTGTACTCCTCCCTGTGGTCAGCATCTCCTCCCTGTCGCCCGACACTGTGATGGATATAGGTGTCAGCCAGTGTCGACACATAGGTATAGTTCCATGCTAAGAGCTTGCCATTCTTCCAAGTATAGATGGTGATCCCGTCGGGGCGGTTTGCTGGGTTGTGGGCATTGTTGGCTGCTAGTGATCGGGGCTCTCTCTCGGCTGGACATCCAGCTGTAGCAAGGGTTCTCTTTATGATGTCGTTGACTTCATTGTGTCTTGCATGCCAGCCCTTGGTTTTGGAACAGTTAAGACCATGTAGACCATATTTGTCGGCTTGTGCATCGCCGCAAATACACGTATATTCCGTATGAATTGGGGCAGCAAGGCACAGAGCCACTGCAATACGAAGGGTCTTAGGGTCGAGGCGTGTTCCCATGGCCGAAATAGGAACTGTGTGGAGGAAGTCCCCAGAGTGATGTGCACTCACAGCTAAGAGCCGGGCAGTCTCTCTGTCTGATGTTACAGCCCTAAGCATGTTGGCAAGTGTCTTTTCAGTGATGGGGCCGTCCCAGCTTGATTGTTTGTAGGCCAGTTCTTCACTATAACTATATATATATATATATATATATATATATATATATTCGGCTCGATATACATATATAAATCGAAAAATATCGAGCCAAATAGGTAAAGTTAGTTAGTTAGTTCAGACTCTCAGGTAAGGACCCACTAGGGGCGAGGGGGAAGTGGGGACAGAAGAAGAATAGCCGGTGAGAGGAAGAGCTGAAGTAGAAGAGAAAGAGTCAGGACTAAACCCAACAGTCTAACAACTAAATTAATAGGTAAAACTTGCTATTTTGGCTTAATAGCAATGCTTTTCTTACTGGATAAGGCAAGCTAAAATTTGTGTATGCAATAATTTCGCAAAATTCATTCTGAACCTAACAAAAAAAAATATAATTTCATTGTGTTTATTTATTATTAAATTGGTGTAAACTTAACTAAAATATATTTAGTTGGATTAGGCTAAATTAAATCGAGCTGGTCATAATGACTTTAGGTAAATTTTCTATAGTTCTTTTCGTAGAAAATTATATATATTTTTTGCATCTCCATAAATGAAAAAAAATATATCCTTAAAGGTATAAGAAGAAATTTTAGAAAGGACTTAATTTTAAATGAGTACTTGCAAATTGACCATTTTACCTATTCGGCACTATACATATATATATATATAATATATATATATATATATATATATATATATATATATATATATATATATTTATATATATATATATATATATATATATATATTATTATAACCACGAACGAGTGGTATTGATCAATAACAACACTGCATTAGCCGGGTTCGAACCCATGTTCTACTGGCCCGTCATTGTGAACGAGACCACATGATGCCTTAAACCACAGGACTACCAATCCTACAAGAACCAAGCACCAGCAATGCTAGGTGCTATATATATATATATATATATATATATATAATATATATATATATATATATATATATGTATATATATATATATATCATATATATATATATATATATATATATATATATATATATATATATATATATATATATATATATATATATATATATATATATATATATATACACAGCCTGCCGGCGTGGAGGAGGAGCCAGTTTGTGGTGCTCCATATATTTTGTGCATAAACGAGGAACCAACATGTGGGAAGGGCCAGTTTAAGCAGACGTCATCGTGAGTATCCACGGGAGATTACAGAGTCGTGACAATCTTTTGCATCAGGCTGTTGCTTCTATATCAGTGAAAGTGCAGTGTGCATGTTGGGAGTTGAGTAGTTAGTGGATGCGGTGTTGAGGGGATCCCTCCAGTGGAGGTGTGGGGGAGCTTTTTTACCCTCTGTTTGGCCGGGGTTGGGGGAAGAGTGGTCGCCCAAGACTCGTCATTAGATGATGAACAGAACACCACCTTGGTTAACAGTGAGAACACGGTGATCAGTGTGCCAAATGGCGAGGTTGTTTCCAAATAGAATGATAAGTGTATATCAATTAGCAAAAGTTAGCGATGTGCATCTTAAGTGAACAGATAGGGCCACTTCCTCACCCCCCATTGCTGGTCTAGGCCTACTGACTTCCTGACCAAGAGTGTTGCCGTTTAGTGCCTCACGAATTACACTCCCGCTCACTACTCTCCCACCCTCATCCCCCATGCATCCATGCTGTCCTTCACCCGTTACCCCACAGCTGGCGCCCTCCCACCCACACAATGTCACAAAAAGTGCTGGGTTCCCAGGAATCTCCACGACAGAGCCAACGCCTTGGAACCCGTCCACGAGGCATCTGCCAGGTGTGCCATAGGGAATGTGCACTCAATCCCTCTACTGGCAACATCCGTGCACACAATGGATGTCTAGGCTCCAGGAGGGCTCCAAATGGGAACAGCCAACAGACCTTCCCAGCAGACAGAGCTGACAGCTACCCTGACTTCACCTCTACAGAGGACCTAAAAGCTGCAATCAAATTAACATCCACCAGGACGCTGACACATCCCCAAAGCAGCTCGCCATCAAGCTGCCAGCAAATTCACTGACCTCTTGAAGAAAGTCAACGATGCTCCTGCAAACAACGGATCCTGGCACAACCTACTGCTTTTTGGCAATGCCTGTTTGGCTGTCCCACCAAGGAGGGACAAGTCACTAGCTACATCTGTTATCAGGGCAATAAATGCATTCCCTAGAGATGACAACCTTGTCCGTCTCCCCTCCAGGGCGTCAAACACCCGCCAGGCAAATGTCAACAACAGGACATCTAACGCCTCAAAAATCAGGGCCCAAATTAGCAGAAAAATAGAAGAGGGTAATACTATCGGAGCACTGAGGCTTATAACCAGTGATTATACCATCGCTCCTAAGGATGTCATTACAGCACAAGCCCTGAAGGACAAACATCCACCCAGGGCTCCCAGTACCAACATTGACCCCCTTGACATTGCAGCAGGTGAAGAACATTTAACCTTACGGGACGCCGATGTGTATAAAGCTGCTATGTCATTTCCACAGGGCTCAGCAGGAGGTTTCACCGGTTTAAGGCCACAACACTTAAAACAAATGCTCAATCCAAGTCTTGGTGAGGTTTCTGAGAGGTTGCTGTCTGAACTCACAAAATTTTCAAATGTGTGCCTGGCTGGTAGTGTCCCAGAGGCCATTAGACCCCTTTTCTTTGGTGCCTCACTGTGTGCTCTCCGGAAAAAGGATGGAGGAATCAGGCCCATTGCAGTGGGCAACACCCTTCGGCGCCTAGTTGCCAAGGCTGCAGTATGAATTGTGAGTCAAGATGCTGCCTCAATGTTGAAACCAACTCAGCTCGGTTTTGGTGTTCAACAAGGCTGTGAAGCAGCTGCCCATGCAGCACGAGTATACATCAACAACATGTCCAATGAAAAAGCCTTAATCAAATTGGACTTTGCCAATGCTTTCAACTCAGTCAGAAGGGATGCTGCTCTCCAAGCAGTTTCTAGGCACTTTCCTTCCCTTTATCCCTTCATAGAATCGTGTTATAGTGTGGCTTCTAAACTTTTGTTTGGGGACCATGAATCTGACTCGTGTGAGGGTGTGCAACAGGGGGACCCTCTCGCCCCCTGTCTATTCTGTCTAGTCATCAAGGAAGTCACAGAAGCGTTGTCCAGTGAGCTCAATATCTGGTTCTTGGATAATGGCACCCTAGCTGGCACTACACAATCTCTCCTAGGAGACATCAGGAAAATTAAAGATATGGTAGAGAGCCTGGGCCTATCTTTAAACCCCACCAAATGTGAGATAGTTTCCACCAATCCACGGATGATCTAGAACATTAGGGCTGTTTTACCAGGGGCATGAGCCATTGATCCAGCCAACAGCACTCTCCTTGGTGCTCCTCTTGGGGCCAATGCCATCGATCTGGTCCTGGAAAAAAAATCTCAGACCTCAGGACGATGGAAGGTAGGATGAAAGACATAGATACACATGATGCCTTCTACCTACTCACCAGGTGCCTGTCAATCCCAAAACTTACATACTTCCTGAGATGCTCCCCAGCCTTCAGCAGCCCGAAACTCAAGGAATATGACTCTCTCCTCAAGACCATGTTAGAGAGTGTATTGAATCTTTCCCTCGAAGATGGACAGTGGTTGCAAGCCTCACTTCCAGTCAGGCTTGGGGGTCTGGGAGTATGCAAATCATTCCAGGTTGCCCTACCAGCTTTCTTATCCTCTTCCATAGCATGAAATGAGCTAATAAAACAAATTCTTCCAGACAACCTCAGTGATTCAGCAGGAATAAAGGATCCTAGTTACACCAGTGCCATCACTGAATGGGAGACTCTTGCTGCTCCAACACCAAAACCTAGTGAAGAACTGGCCTACAAACAGTCAAGCTGGGACGGCCCCATCACTGAAGAGATACTTGCCAATATGCTTAGGGCCGTAACATCAGACAGGGAGACTGCCCGTCTCCTAGCTGTGAGTGCCCCTCACTCTGGGGTCTTCCTCCAAACAGTTCCCATTTCGGCCGTGGTAACATGCCTCGACCCTAAGACCCTTCGTATTGCAGTGGCTCTGCGCCTTGCTGCCATACGTGTATTTGCAGCAATGCACAAGCTGACCAATATGGTCTACATGGTCTTAACTGTTCTAAAACCAAGGGTTGGCATGCAAGACACAATGAGGTCAACGACATCATAAAGAGAACCCTTGCTACAGCTGGATGCCCAGCCAAGAGAGAGCCTCGATCACTAGCAGCCAACAACGCCCACAACCCAGCAAACCGCCCCGACGGGATCACCATCTATACTTGGAAGAATGGCAAGCTCTTAGCATGGGATTATACCTGTGTGTCGACACTGGCTGACACCTACATCCATCACAGTGTCGGGCGACAGGGAGGAGCTGCTGACCACAGAGAGGAATACAAGATCGGCAAGTACAGGGACATAAGCCAACAGTATTAATTGGTCCCAGTGGGATCAGAGACCTTGGGAGCGTGGGGAAAAAATGCAACACGTTTCCTTAAAGAACTGGGTTCCAGACTCATCGACACCACCAGGGACCCAAGGGCAGCCACGTTCATGTTCCAGCGTCTCAGCGTGGCCATTCAGAGGGGAAACGCATGCTGCATACTTGGCTCGCGTCCGGCTTCGGAGGAGCTGGACGAGATTCATAATCTTTGATATATTGTACCATTGTATTCATGTTAATGTTTGTGTTTTCTATCAATGTATTCTGTCTATTAATAAAGCATTCATATATCATATATAGGGGGTGGTAGGAGAAGAAAATATTCAAACAGCTCCGGGGAGAACCTCGAGTTTTCCCTGAGGTACGCTTATCGTCTTCTCTGAGGATGAGGGTCCCCAATTAAGTTCTAGAGGTGGTACCATTTTTATATATATAATATATATATATATATATATATATATATATATATATATATATATATATATATATATATATATATATATATATATATATATATAGATTGATAGATAAAGAAACTCAGAGAGAGAGAGAGAGAATGTAGATATATAGATATTGTGCATTTTGTATCTTATTAATGATTAGGGTTCTGGTGGTCTGGTGGCTAAAGCTCTCGCTTCACACGGCGAGGGCCTGGGTTCGATTCCCAGCCAGGGCAGAAACATTGGGTGTGTTTCTTTACACCTGTTGTCTATGTTCCCTCATCAGTAAAATGGGTACCTGGGTGTTAGTCGACTGGTGTGAGTCGCATCCTAAGACACTGACCTAATCTGCCCGAAATGCTCAGCATAACAAGGGACTTTCTATACAGTAGTATGTCATTGATGTCAGCTAGGCCTGTATACCATGTACATGCACTTGTAGTAAATAAAGATATTATTATTATTATTATTATTATTATTATTATTATTATTATTATATAAATTTGCACTGAGAGCAATGGTGTCCCAATAAAAGCTTCGTCTGCCACGTGTCGTTTCTTCGTGTTAACGACATTGAAATATTTTGAAATTTCTTGAACATGTGTTAGTGTCTGTCTCTCAATTCTTGGAGAACTTCGCATTGAAATATTTAATAATGATACATGCTGTGAGAGTAATTCCAATATCAAGTTTATTCCTGCATCATTTGGTAATGCAAACTCCCAACGATGCCTGCAGTCTAGCGTAAACTAGTGGCTCTTCTTCCATGATGTCACGGTCAAATGTGGACTAGCTGGTGTTAATCTCTTTCTAGCTCAGGTCCATTAATTTCAAGTGAAGATCTGTATATTGTTGTCTTTTGACCACTAATAAACAAGTAAAAGTTATGTTCTTCTCCATCCTCTAGGACATGTGCCTCTGACATGTTTATCAGTTTAATCATGCATTTGAAGGTCAGTGTGAGAGGGAATCCTGCCGGATATTTTCTGCAGAGCTGACATTCTAGACCTTTGTCTCCAAGACTAACCTCTCTTGTTTATTTTTCCAGGATTAACCTACCTGCAGTACTAATTTGCCTAAGATCTTTCTCCTGGACTGACCTTGACCTATTATGCCCGTAGGACTGTTCTCTCGGGTTATCATGCAGTCTGGGTCTGCTCTATCACCATGGGCAACTGGATTTAAGTTTAGGGAGACAGCCGAGGAGGTAGGCCAAGCCATGGGTTGCCCAGTCACTTCAGACAGTCACGTACTGCTCAAATGTCTTCAGAAGGTCGACGCACCCAGTCTGGGTGCTGTTTTTCAAGACTTCATTGTAAGTACTATCACGATTGCTAGTGTTGATAGACATATCTGAGGAGTCCCAGTGGGTTTTACGTGTTTATTTTATATTTTTGTCCTCTTCGCATTTTAGAAGATTTGTGTTGAAGGCCGGTGATAATTAAGTTCAAGATTGAAATTAGTATCTGATGTATTGTACAACATCTTAGTATAACATTCTGATAGCAATTATGCAAACAAAACTGTTTCAATATAGTGACAAATAAATGAGCAGTAAAATATTTACAAATGCTCCCTAATAAGACAATGTGTTGGGTAAGTCGCACTTGAAACTACAGACTCATAGTGTGGGATTTTAAATACACAAATAACCCGCAAATAGGAGAGAGGAGCTTACGAAGACATTTCGGTCCGACTTGGACCATTTACAAAGTTACACTGTGTGACTGTAAATGGTCCAAGTCGGACCGAAGTCGTCGTAAGTTCATCTCTCTCCTATTTGCGGGTTATTTGTGTATTGTTCCAGTCACGGTATTGTGCCTTTTTGTTCTTTGTGGGATTTTAAAGTTCACATAATGATGGATCAACTTATTTCAATCTTCAGCATTCCTTTAAAAGAACCTACAATCACTGCCTAGCCTTTCGCATCAGTAGTCCTCGATCATCAGCAAATTTGCTTATGTCACTATTTATTCCCTCATCTATGTCGTTTATGTAAATTGTGAACAACAAGGGGCCCAACATTGACCCCTGTGGAACACCGCTTGTGACGTGCCCCCATTCTGATTTCTCATCATTTATGAAAACTCTCTGCTGCCTATTTGTCAACCATGCCTCTACCCATGAAAAAATTCTCCTCCTATTCCGTGTGTCTTAAGTTTCCTCTATCAAAAGCCTTACTGAAGTCTATATACACAATATCATATTCATTACCATGATCTACCTCCTCAAACACCTTAGTGAGAAAAGTTAGTAAATTCGTAAGACAGGAACGCCCCTTAGTAAAACCGTGTTGAGATTCATTAATCAATTTATGACTTTCAAGATGGCTACGAATTGCCTCGGCAATTGTTCATTCCATAAATTTACCAACTATGGAGATAAGGCTTATTGGTCTATAGTTCGAAGCTAAGGACCTGCCACCTGCCTTGTAAATGGGTATTAGATTTGCCATTTTCCACTTGTCTGGCACTATGCCAATTTGTAGTGATATATTGAAAAGATTAGCCAAAGGTTTGCTAAGTTCCTCCTTACATTCCTTTAAAACTCTTGCAAACAGTTCATCAGGGCCTGGGGATTTGTTAGGTTTCAATTTCTCTATTTGCCTGAGGACCATGTCACTAGTTACCGCAATCGTGCATAGTTTATTATCGTCCTGTTCTATATCATTTATTATTTCTGGAATTTCGCTAGTATCTTCCTGAGTAAAAACTGAAAGATCTCTTTTGGGTTAGTCTTCGAATCCCTTGTGAGAGGTATCAAGCCCTGAGGCACCCGGTTTGCGAAACGGTAGTACAATAGCCGATTTCTATTATTGATTGAGAACCCCTCGCTCCCAAATAAGATTCAAAAGATATAAAAGAACGGGAAGGGCCATAGAATGGAGATGTAACATACTGATGTGGATATCATCAGGTCTCGCTGCTGACGCCTGGCAAATGGAAAGCGTGGACGTCAATTCTAGTAGAGTAAAAGGTACGATATACGGTTTCAATCTATCGGAGGAGAAATCTTAGGGTAATTGCTCCTTGGCAGGCTTAGACGCAAGAAATGAGGGACAGAGGGGAAGCCCTTGGGAGATACCGACAAAATAGTTCCCGATTTCTGTGGCAACTTTGAGAGGTTCTGCGACTCAACCCGTAAAAGGGGAGCTGGGTCTGGAGTGTAATTGTCAAACAACTTCTGCACCTTTTTCCAAATCGCGCACATAGGGGAAGACGAGGTAATGGTAGACACATAGTCTCGACAACAAGTGCGTTTAGTGTCACAGATGATGCGGCGAGCAACTGACCTTGCCTGCTTAAAATCTAACAGACACTCCGTGGTAAGATTATATCAAATCGATAGTGGCCCCACGCCACACGTTTTAAACGCACTGCACGGGCGCATGTAGGAGACCACCAAGGTACACATGTCTGAGAATGCCTACCTGAGGTTTGGGAAATAGAATGCGTCGCCGCAGTTAAGACGAAGGTCGAGAATTGGTGTGCCAGTTCATCAATAGAGGACGAAAAGGGATCCTCGCAACAGGTGGTAAGATGGGAGTATAAGTTCCAATCTGCTAAAGCAAATTGCCATCGAGGGTTACGAAGCGGACGGGTATATGTAGTAGAAGTAAGAATAGGAAAGTGATCACTATCATGTAAATATGAAAGAAAAGACCATGCAAAATCAAGTGCAATGGGAGAGGAACACATATAAAGATCAATGCAGGAGAGAGACTGAGTGCAAGAGTCGTATTGGGTAGGAGCACCCGTATTTAAAACATGAAGAGGATGAGAAGCAAGGAGTCTCCAACTGATCACCATGAGAGTCGCAGTGGGACCCTCCTCACAGGTGATGGTGAGCATTAAAATCACCCAACAAGATGGGTGGCAGAAGAGAAGAAATTAAAAACGCGACATCAGAGATACAGAATGCAATGGAGGGAGAAAGATAACTGTAAACCATCTGTGTAAATAAATAAGAGCTGCAGTATAATGCAGTGGGGAACGAACTAAAACTTGTTGATACGGTATATCAACACGCAAAAGAAGTGTGCTTTCATTAAATGATTCGTCAGGTAAGGGATCGGAAGAATGTAATAGCTCGTTGCCCAAAATGGGGCTAGTGACAGCAGAACGAAGTTTGGGCTCTTGTAACCTAACACATACTGGGGACAACTGGGAGAGCAACACTTGGAGTTCTCCTCAATTGTCCCTAAGGCCACGAATATTCCATTGTAGAAAAGACATTATGTACAGAAATAAAAATGGTAACAATAAGAAACTATAAAACCTATGGGCTTTTAGGATCAGTAAAGTCAATGTGTGGGGGCAACGGTAAACGTGTAAGCAAGGAAGAAGTAGAATGTTGTGGAGGAAGACATTGTTGTGAGGGTCGTTAAAGAGAAGGGGTAGAAGGCCGACGATGCCATGATGTCAGAGACAGGAGAGGCGTTGCAAGTAGAGGTAGGAGTAACTATGGAGGCTACCAAAGAGGTCTGAGGGGGGTGCAGAGTATGAACTTGGAGAGATGCGTTGGCAAGGGTAGGATAGTCTTGCAGTGTAACAGGAGAGGAAGGGGATTGGAGGGTAACTGTGGAAGAAGCGGGGGGGGGGAGGAAACAGGGGAAGAGGGGACTACACGAGGGGGGGTTGAACCTCCACCTTCATGTGAGAGCTGGAAAGGGGGTGAGAACCAGGCTCCGAGGTAGAAGATGGATTCAACTGTACAGGTGATGGACGCGAAGAAAATGTAGGTCTGCAAGGTCTCGTAGACTGAGGGGTAAGCAAGCGAGATGAAGAAGGAGAAGCAGGAAGTGGTGCGGAGGTAGGAGTGTCAGACGATAAAACCGCAAAAGAATTAGAAACTGTGGTGACCTTGGATGACACGGACGCAGACGTCGAGGTTGGATTATTATTATTATAATCAAATAGAAGCGCTAAACCACAGGGGTTATACAGCGCTGCAGGTTATTGTAGGATGCAGGGAGAGTGGGTTGTAAGAGGGAGATGGACGATTAGTAGGGTATGGAGTGCAAGATGACGGTGGATAGTGCAGGGGAGGAGGGTAGCAAGAGATCGAGGTAGAAGGGACTGAGGGAGGTGCTAGAGGTATAATCTTCAGAGTTTGTGTAGTAAGTCAGTTTTTGTCAAAAAGTCAATGAGAGAGTCAGGATTAAAGGAGGGTCCATCTGCAAGAAGGGAAGGTAAAGAAAGGGCCGCAGAGCGAAGACGTCGTTGGAGGTAAATTCTGCGTGCTCGTTGATAGAGTGGGCAGTCCAACAGGATATGTCGAACAGACACTGGAACCTGACAATGCTCACAGAGAGGGGCAGGGAGCCTCTCCATGAGATACCCGTGAGTAAGACGAGTGTGGCCGATGCGAAGACGGGAGAGTGTAGTCTCCCAACCTCGACATTGGTGACAAGAAGAAGGCCAGAAACCTATAACCGGTTTAATAGAATGAAGTTTGTTATTCAGCAGGTCAGACCAGCGTTGTTGCCAACGGGTGCGAAGGTGGGTAGCAATGACCGCAAAATAGTCCGTGAAAGGAACACCTCTATATGAAACTGGAAGGTCATGTACTGCTGACCGCGCAGCAGTGTCTGCCTGTTCATTGCCCTGTACGTCAACATGACCAGGGACCCAACAAAGACAATATCTTTATGCTTGCTAAAGATACGGCGTAACCAAAGGTGGATACGAAGAACTAGGGGTGAGGTGTATCAATTTACGGATAGCCTGTAAAGCACTAAGGAGTCAGAAACGACCACAAATGGTGATACAGGCATAGATGCAATACGGATAAGTGCCACAAGAATGGCATACAATTCAGCTAAATATGCTAGCCGAGGGTAACAGATGCCCTCGTACGACGCTGTCCGGAAACACTGCTGCGAATCCGACGCAGTCAGATGACTTTGAACCATCGGTGTATACTGCGATGGCATGGGAATGAGAACGGAAATGGTCTAGAAAGAAAGAGCGAGAAGCCGCCGTAGGCAGTTGGGCTTTCGCGCAAGGTAGAGGAATAGAACAGACACGGACAGCAGGAACTTCCCAAGGGGTAGAGGAAAGGGTGAAGCTACATGAACATATAAAGGCGGAAGCTGAAGGGAAGACAAGAGTGAATGCAGACGAAGAGAAAAGGGACGAAGTAAACAGGGCGACGAACAAATAACGAGCGTCTACTAACATCTGTGACAATCCTATACATGGAAGGATTGCGGAGGTCATGAAGCGAACATAATAGCGAATGCAATGTGCATCACGACGATCGGACAAGGATGGAATGTTCGCTTCTACATAGAGGCTCTCAACCGGGAAGAACGAAAAGCACCAAGGCATAAGCGTAATCCCTGGTGATGGATGGGATTAAGGCTGGAAAGAGTGGCAGGAGAGGCTGCCGAATATATCTGGTCACCATAATCGAGTTTCGATAGAATTAGGGCCGAATGTAGGCGAAGGAGAGTTCTACGATCAGCCCCCCATGAAAGATGTGCGAGGGTTTTAAGGAGGTTCAGCCGGCTATGACAAGTCGCCTTCAGAAGGTAATGTGAGGTTTCCAGGACAATCTGCGGTCAAACAGGAGGCCGAGAAACCTGACTGTATCACGTTCTGGGATACGTGAGCCGTATAGGTACAATGGATGATCAGAGACCACTGAACGTCTAGTGAACGTAATTTGATGAGTTTTGCCACTAGAAAACTTAAACCCGTGAGTGGTGGCCCAATCAGAAACCCGGTTGATGGCATGCTGGAGGAAACTGCAATGAGGTGACAGTCAGCACCTGCACAAGCTATAGCAAAGTCATCCACATAGAGCGATGACCAAATATTGGATGGGAGAACATATGCCAGATTATTTATAGCAAGCAGAAAAAGTGTTGTGCTCAGAACACATCCCTGGGGGACACCTTCAGCTTGGACAAATTCCGGGGAGAGTTCATTACGAACCCGGACCCGGAAATGTCTGTCAGTTAAGAAAGCCTTAAGAAAGAATGGTAGGTTGCCTCGGAGGCCTAAGGAGTGGGCCTGGGCCAAGATATTATATCTCCAAGTTGTATCATAAGCCTTCTCAAGGTCGAAAAAGATAGCGATGACCGAATGGTTATTCGCAAAGGCATTACGAATATACGTATCCAAGCGCAGCAAGGGGTCAATGGCAGAACGGCCCTTACGGAAACCATACTGACTAGGGAGAGACTATTGTGAGTCTCTAAATACCACATCAAACGTCTATTAACTAGACGTTCCATTACCTTGCAAACTGCACTGGTAAGAGCGATGGGACGGTAGTGAGAGGGATCACGTCCCGTAGCACCTGGTTTTCGAAAAGGGAGAACAATAGCAGACTTCCACAGCTGGGGAATAACTCCTTGCGACCATATAAGATTAAAGAGTCGTAAGAGGACAGTAAGAGCAGACTGATGTAAATGCTGTAGCATACGAATATGTATGCCGTCTGGCCCAGCTGCCGATGATCGGCAAGCAGAGAGTGTTGCCTCCAGTTCTTGAAGGGTAAAAGGCACATTATAGGATTCTTCTCTAAGAGAAGAAAAATCTAAGGGCTTTAACTCGCTGGCAGACTTAGAAGAAAGGAACGAGGGGCATAGATGGAGCCCCTGAGAAATGCGGACGAGATGGTTACCAATTTCAGTGGCAATGGCAAGAGGGTGTGCTATATCGACACCAGCAACCTGAAGAACAGGAGCCGGGTCGGGGAGAATTTACCACTTAATTTCCGCACTTTCTTCCAGACTGCACTCATCGAGGAAGCCGAAGTGACAGTAGAAACGTAATCTCGCCAGCAAGTGCGTTTAGCATCACGTATGACACGACGAGCAATAGCTCTCTTCTGCTTGAAATCAAGGAGTCTCTCTGTGGTTCTGTTATATCGATACCTGCCCCATGCAGCACGTTTCAAACGCACTGCCCGAGCACAAGCAGGAGACCACCAAGGCACGCACTTCTGAGGATGCTTGCCCGAGGTTTGGGAATAGAATGTGAAGCCGCTGTGAAGATGGAGGACGAAAAGAGATGTAAAACCTCATCAATGGAGGACGAGGTAGGAACCTCATGAAAGGCAGTAAGATGTGCGTAAAGGTCCCATTTCGCCCGGTCAAATTGCCAGCGTGGGCAATGAGGAGGTGGAGAAAACAGAGGGGACTTAAGGATGATTGGGAAATGATCGCTGTCATGTAAGTCCGGGAGGACAGACCAGGTGAAGTCAAGGACAGTAGATGAAGAGCAGATGGAAAGATCGATGCAGGAGAAAGAATGAGTTCAGGGATCAAAATGGGTAGGAGTACCCGTATTTAAAACATGGAGGGGAAGAGAAGCAAGAAATGCCTCCAACTGAATGCCACGGGAGTCACAGTGCGATCCTCCCCAGAGAAAATGGTGTGCGTTAAAATCGCCAAGTAATAGAAGGGGTGGCGGTAAGGAAGAAACCAGAAAATCAACATCTGGGATAGACATTGCCCGCGAAGGGAAGAGATATAAAGAACAGAGTGTATACCACTTATTCAAGTGGATACGGGCTGCGGTGTAATGTAAGGAAGAAGGAACATAGAGCTGACGGTATGGAACACCAGTGCGTATAAGAAGAGCACTTTCGTTAAAGGTTCCATCGGAAAAAGGATCCGATGAATATAACAAATCATAGCCTGAAAAGGGCCTGATAACAGTGGATTGTAATTTGGGTTCTTGCAAACAGACCCCAACAGGGGAAAACTGAGAGAGCAACACCTGAAGCTCACCCCGGTTACCCCTGAGGCCTCGGATATTCCACTGTAAATAAGCCATGATTAATGGAGAGAAAGATATAAGTGGAAGTGAGAGGAATCTATGGACTAGGGTTAGAAAAGTCCACTTGTGGAGGTAGCGGAAGACCTGTAATCAGAGAAGGAGGAGGACGTTGTGAAGGAAGGGGGGGTTAAGACGAAGAAGAGAGATGAGAAACCTCAGGTGGAGTAGTGTCCATCATCTGTCCAGTCTCTGTAATATATTCTGCAATAGCTTCCAGTGTTTCGGAAGTCAAAGATGCAGAATGTGGGACTACATTAGAAATGGAAGAAGAGTGAGCAACGATCGGGGAGTCTATAGACTGCACTAAAGTAGAGGGCGAGGAGATAGAAGAGGAAACTGTCGAAGGGGCTTGGGAGGGGACAGGGGATGAAGGTAGTGTATGAGGAGGAGGATGAACCTCCACACACGTTATAGAACTAGGCAGAGGCGAAGAACCTGGCAGTAGGGATTTTTTGCCAGGCTTATGAGAAGGGGGACGCTGAGGTTTAGGTGAAGGACGAGGACGTGTAGACTCAGAAGTGTGCGAGTGAGTAGAGGAAGGAGTGTGGACAGTATGGGAAGCCGAGGTAGGGACCTCGGAGCCAAGAATATCAAAAGGATTCGAGACAGGGGTGATTGAGGATGAGCCGACCACAGAGGAAGCCGTGGAAGTTGGGACCCCAGAAGCGGGGCGACGTTTAGCAATTCGAGAATAGGGAATGCGGGGAAGTCTCCCTTGAAGGCGTAGATGAGAGACGGCCATAGCATACGAGAAGCCTTCCGCCTCTTTGAGACAACGGATTTCCCGCTCATTCAGGTAAACCTGACAACGGCGAGAATACGACGGATGTGCCTCATGACAGTTAAGGCAAGAGGGAGGTAGAGTACAAGAAGAACTGGCATGGTCGTCAGCACCACAGACTGGGCATTCGGCCATGGACCTGCAATATTTCGCTGGATGACCAAAACGCCAGCAGTTTCTACACTGTTGCGGTGTAGGGGTCACCTTTCGGACTTGTAAACGTTGACCTGCAATGTAAACCGAAGGTGGTAGTTCACGGCAGTCAAATGTCAAATGAGCTATATTGCAAGGATAACGTCTTCGCTTATTGGCAGGGAGGACAAAAGTGTCAACTCTAAGGATAGGGAGTTCTTGGAGCTCAAGCTGCTCTAAAATGTCATCACCACATGTCTGGAAATTCCGTTGGACAATGGTGTGGGGCAAAATGACAGAACCACAACAAGAATTGAGGGAATGGTGCTTGTCAATAGTAACAGGAGCAGTATCTATGGTTTTAAGAAGAGAAAGATCGCGAGCTTGGCCAGCATTCTGGACCGGAGCTTGGCCAGCATTCTGGACCGTGATGATGCGAGTGCCGCTCTTGAGAGCGTGAAAGGAGATGTCTTTACCAACATGGCGTAGCAGAGCCTTACCAATACTATGGTCTGAAAGATAGGTATTAGGAGAAGTCGGTCGCAGAGTAAAAAACTTTGTCCATTGAGTAGTTTGAAACAGAGAGTTTAAGGGGAGTGTGTGACGAGCTGGTCGTTTCTGAGAAGAACGAGAAGGAAGTGTCGAATCGTCATGTGTGGGTCTTGGTCGTTTGGGTGTGGGACCGGGGGTGGTCCGATGGGAGACGGGCGAGCGATTCGAAAATTGCCGCACCGTCGAGGGAGAAGCCGGAATCAAGGTCAAAGAAGAGCGAAGGTCAGATATGTCAAAAGGAGTCAGAACCTCGGTACCTGAAGCAGGTGACGAACCGGCACCAGCAAGAGGTACAGGGGCATTAGAGGTGTCCAAAGAGTTGTCCGTTAACGAGGCAGGGTCAGAACTAGGTGCGGTATCAAGGGGCCCGGGGGTAGGTTCACAGATTAGGGCATCCATGGTTAGGTTACTTCTTTCTTTTTGTTTTTAAGAAAAAAAAGAAAGAAAAGAAAATAAAAATAAAAAAAGAATAAAAAAAGGGGAACGTGGAGGAATAGCTCCTAGGAGGAATGAAAGGGGCGTAAATCCCCCTCCGCGCCCAAGAGGACCTCAACACCGCAAGTAGTGCAGATGCTGCATGGAACCCGTGCCATTCCCTACCCTTCATGCCAGTAAACCAGCAATCCGGGATAGCAACCTCACATCCACCGAGCCACCTCGGCGGACAAAAGAGAGGGCGGCCAGATATCCGCCACAAAGCATACCGCCTTCGGCCACCACCCCCGGAATCCGAAAGGCGGCCTCCAGAGATACACCCGTCGCCCGAAAGATACCCAAGGCCACCCCCCGGGAGACCGGAGAGGGATCGGGACATCCCCAGGCGATCCAGTTTCCACGGCAAACTACACCACCGCCGAGAACCTCAACGGAATGGGATTGGACCACGGTACCCTTCCCCCTACCTAGGAACTAGAAAGCCTGTGGAGAAAAGCTCCCAGGGTAAAAATGGGAAGGAAATAAGGGAGGGATGAGGAGGAGGAGGAGGAAAGGGAAAAGGGAGGATGGAGAAGATGGGAAAGGGGAGGGAGGATTGGGGGGTAATTAGGTTCGGTCTGAGGAAGAAGACCAAGAGGTCCAATTCCTCAGACCGATAGCCTCTTTACCGCGACAAGGAGCCCCCCTTAAAGAGGGTCGAGGTTGGAGGTCTTCAGGCTACCCGAGCATACAGGACATGAGGAAGTTTTCCTTGAAGGTGAAGCTGAGAGACAGCC
The DNA here is from genome assembly GCA_009830355.1 of Cherax destructor. Lineage (NCBI taxonomy): Eukaryota > Metazoa > Arthropoda > Malacostraca > Decapoda > Parastacidae > Cherax > Cherax destructor. Next base: position 16,104 of record WNWK01011657.1, on the reverse strand, counting down.
ATAGTGTAAGTTAGGCCCTCACGCTCCTTAAGATAACAGATCTTTTGTTCATTATGATAGACCTGACAACGGCGTGAAAAGGAAGGATGAAGTTCCTTGCAATTGAGACAAGGGGGGAAGACTACAAGATGTATTGGAATGATCTGCCACACTGCAGACCGGGCATTTCACACCAGATCTGCAGTGTTTAGCGGGTTCCCAAAACGCCAGCAATTGCGACTCTGTTGGGGAGTGGGAATTACTTGATAGACCTCTAGGTGATGGCCTGCAATATATACAGAGGATGGAAGTTCACGGCAGTCGAAGGTTAAAACGAGCGATGTTACTAAGGAAGTGTCTCTGCCTACGAGCGGGCAGGATGTATGTATCTACCTTAAGAATAGAGAGATTCTGAAGGGTTAATTGTTCCAAAATATCATCGCCACAAGACAAAAAAATCACTCTGTACAATGGTACACGGTAAGACCACCGTACCACTGCAAGAATTAAGAGTAGCGTGTTTTCGAATGGTGACTGGTTTGTTATCTATGGAAGTGATACGGGAGAGAGCATAAGCTTGTTCTGAATTCTGTACTGTTATGACACGCGCTCCTCTTTGAAAAGCGTGGAAGGATATATTTTGGCCAATTGCCGTAAAAGAGTTTTACCAAATCCATGATCAGAAAGATAATCAGCTTGAGATGTCGTTTGTAAAGAAAATAATTTTATCCATTGTGTACTTGTTGGCCTGGTATGCAAAGGTAGTGAGTGTCGCGTAGGTCGTTTTTGAGCGGTCATTGATGAACTGTCGTCAGTAGGTTGTTTTGGACGTTTAGGAGTAGTACCACGGGTGGTCTGACCCAAGGAAGGTGGATGATTTGAAAACCATCGCACCATACTCTGGGAAGCCCGATGCATTGTGAAAGGCATGCTAGAAGCAGCGGCTTGAACAGAAATGGGTGACATCCCATCATCTGAGGCAGGTGACGAAGCATCACTGGCAGAAGATACAGGGGTATGGGAAGAGTCAAGTGAATGGTCCAATAATGAAGCCGGGTCAGAACAGGGTGTTGGATCAGAAAGGGACCTGGGAAGAGGAAGGATTTCACTGTGCTTCTTCTGTGTTATCTCCTTTCTTGTTATTTTAAGAAAAAAAGAAAGAAGGAAAGAAAAAAAAAGAGGGACAGTGGAGGGATAGTTACTAGGAGGTATGGAAGGGCCGGAAGCTCATCTCATCCAATAGGGCCTCACGCCCACTGGCAGTGAAGATGCAGCATGGAACCCTTCACACCAGTAAACCAGCGCTCCGGGATAGCAGCCTCACATCTACTGAACCACCTCGGTGGACAAAAGAAAGGGTGGTCAGAAACCCACCACAAAGCATACCTCCTTCGGCTGCCACCCCCCAGAACCGACAGGCAGCTTCCGGAGATACACCCATTATCCAAAGGTCACCCTGTCCACTTCTCCAACATCCTGGAAGGGAACTGGGCACCTTCGGACAATTCAGATTCCACGGCTAACCACACGACCCTCGAGGGACCCCACGGAGTGGGATGAACCCCAGCACACCTCCCCCACCTAGAAACCACAATGCCAGAGGGAAGGACCCCAAAGGCCACAAACGGGATGGGAAAAAAGGAAGGGGGTAGGAAAAGAGAAAAATAGGGGGAATGGGATAGGGAAGGGAGGATTGGGGGTTAATTAGGTTCGGTCTGAGGAAGAAGACCAAATGGTCCAATTCTTCAGACCAAGAGCCTCTTCACCACTACAAGGAGCCCCATTGAAGAGACCTCAGTATCGAAAATACTCATGGAAAATCATAAGAATTTATATGATGGGGTGATGAAAAAACTGCATTAAAATATGTATTTAATATTACATAATTTTCGTAATATTCTATAAGGTATTTTAAATGGTACCTTTACTTATCCATTTGATATCAACACGTAACAGACTTATAACTTATATACCGCTTACCATTACCTCCATTCTGACTGAATGGGTATTTACATATAAAATTGATAAAATTACATAATCTCTATAACCAGAGACTATCCAAGCTTAATAAATGAAATTTCTTTAAACAATGAAGAGATTTTACTTGGTGAGAGTTTCACAAATACTCTATACTTTCTAGAGACTGGGAGAATACTGCTATACTGCAGGATAACTTCTCAATCAAAATAAACAAGTAGAGAGGACCTTCTCAAGACTGAGTAGTGTCGTACTGCTTCTCAGACACTGCTTACACCTGATGTCAGCTCGTGTCAGGCTTGTTGAGCAGAGCTGAATGTATACTAGACCATTAATAGGTCGTTACTTAGGTGAACACTTATTTCCTAACTTACATAATAAATCATATAAATATATACATAATGATAATGGGAAAGATGAAAATGAATATTTAGTATTATAAAGCTAATTATCGTCATTTTAGCTATTAACGATGATAATCGCAAGGTAATATTAGATAGATGAATAAATGTGAATGTTATTTTAACAAAGCTGCATCTCGGCGTAACAATCTGGATAGGTTCACGTTGTGCTCCGGAGAAATAACAAATGCAGTTTATTCAAACAAATGTATGGTTCTAATAGAAGAAGAAAAAAAGAACTATCTCACTTATAAATTAAATAATTAAACTCTTAGTCAAACTGAATGAGGAAAGGACTTAAGAGTTCTGGTTAGCAATAATCTTAAGCCATGAAAACATTGTATATGTGTTCGCCATAAAACTAATAGATTTTTTACCAACATATCGAAAGAATAAAAATTAAAAGTCCTAAGGTTATATTTCAACTGGCCCAATTTAGATAATGGTTAGGTTCAGTTCTTTATATAACAATTGGAATAAATAAGGCAGAAAAATAAACAGAGTAGGATGACGATGTTGATCTAATGTATCAAAATTCTTTCCTAAAAATATAGGTGTAGACATTTAGGGGGATATGATTGAAGTGAACAAATGGATTTTTTTTTTATTTATTTAAAAACCAGTAATACATCATACAGAGCAAATACAATAAATAATCAAGTAAAGTAAGAATCCAAAACCTAAAGTTCCCAAACAGTGTAATTACATATAAAGTTCATTAGCCACCCAGCGTTGTGGGGTGAGGGTGTGCTGTTCCACGAGCTAGCCACCTAGCGGCGAGCACTGGAAACTTCATTTTCTGTCAACATGGCGACGGCGAGCAGACGCAGGATTAATACCGTCTGTATAGACATGGTGCCTGGGGTGTTGCAACAGGCTACAGTGACGACAGTGCTGCCTAATATCTTACGAGATGTCTACGGGTTGGAGACAGGAGATTTGTACGGAGTAGCTCTAAATGGAGTTAACAGAGTCTTTGTCAAGTTCTTGACGGCTGAAGTTTACGAGAGGACTGTAGACCGCCATCAAGACAGGGTATATACAGTACACTCTGGATTACAAGTACGACTGAAAGACGTGTCCCGTACCTACACGTGGATCAGGGTCAAGAATGTTCCATTCGAATCAGATCCCATGGACATCAGCGACGCTTTTGGAGCTTACGGCATCGTGCATGCGGCAATGGCTGGGAAGTGGAGTGAGGACCGTTGGTAGGTCTGTTCGAAGGGACGTACTCGCTCAAGATGACTTTACGACGGCCCATTCCTTCTTATGTTGTCCTGCAGGATTTTAGGAACCAGCTCTACGTAACGTACGCGGGACAGAGGAGGACATGCAGGTTGTGTGGAGCGTATGAGCATGTGGCGGCGGACTGCATGCAGAGGAGAGGACCGAGAATGGATGTTGGACGACGAGACCAGGGCGAAGGAGGGCGGGAGGAGGTGCAGGACCAGGTGGTTGACAAGGAGGTTGGACCTAAACTATGGAGTGAGATTGTCGAAGGGTCGAAGGTGGTGTGTCAGACGCTGCCACGATCGGAGGGGCAGGTGCCTGCTGCTGGCGCCGAGGCGCTGGCTGACAGCATAGAGGAAGCCCCTTTGGTGGAGGCATTGAGGGAGTTGTTGGATGACCCATTGCCGGTGCTCAGTGGGGAGGCATGTGAGGGTGTGATTGAAGCTGTGTGTGTGGTGGATGAGTTGGTGAACAGCTGTGCGGAGCAGCAAGCCATTGTTCAGGAGCAAGTATCGGTAGAGGTACACAGGCAGGAGAGTGTAGAGATGGATGGTAGTATGGAAGTGGTGGCAGGGTCCAGGAAAAGACCGGGCACAGGGACTGATAGTGAAGATATGTTAACACCAGCACAGAGGACAGGTAAAAAGTCAATGGTGGAGGTGGCGAGAAAGGACCTGGGGTTGTTGCATGGTAGTGAACAGATCAAGGGTGGGAAGCCGATGGGTAAAGCTGGTAAGGGGAAGGTGGTCTCGCAGCCTCCATCGCGCCTAAGGGCAAATCCTTACAGGAGTTTTCAAGTGTCTAACCTTAAATGTAAATGGGTTACGGGATGAGCTTAAACGGGCGTGGGTAGAAGGCACTTTAAGGAGGTATGGTGTGCATGTGGCTTTTTACAAGAACACAATTTAGATGTGGGAGTGAGTTGATGTTGAAAGGGTACAAGGTGTATGCTGGTTCGTCAGGAAAATTAAAGGGAGGAGTGGCGGTAGCGGTCGCAGAATCTAGCCCTTTACATTATTTGCATGGGAAGAGTGGGGGGTCGAATTGTTCGGGTAGAGGGGGAGTGGGGTGGGGTGAGGGTATGTTTCCTGGGGGTTTACATGCCAAGCAGATCATTCCAGGAAGGTGAAAGTGGACTTTGTAAGGGATGTAATGATTTATGCTTTTCAGGGTTTGCCAGGGGTGTCGATTGTGGGAGGGATTTAATTGCGTGATTCGGGTGCGGGATGTTGAGCCTAGGGGAGCGGTGTGTGTTGGGAGAGTTGAGAGATTTATTGCAGAGTGCGGGGTTGGGGATGTAGTTGGGGTGGGGGCCCGGGGAGTGTACTTTTGTAAGGAGAGGTTACGGGGCCAGGTTAGATAGGATTTATGTGTCGGGGTCCGGGGTTTAGGTAGGATTAATTATGTGGATGGGGGTTTTCCCTCTGACCATAGGGGGTGTGAGGTAGATTGGTCAGGTGCGCCAGGTGGTACAGGGGTACTGGAAATTCGTGAGGTTGTTATCTTGGGGGAATAGCAGAGTTTGGGTTGGGATGGGTTATGGAAGGGGGCGAGGGGAGAAAGAGTGGGGTTGGTGGGGTTGGGGGAAAGCCGCAGTTTCCCAAAAAGTACCAAGGTTTGGGTAAGGAGGAGGGAGATGGAATAGGGGATGCAACAATATATTAACCAAATTGGGAGTTGAGCAGAGGCGGAGGGAGGTTCCGGGGAGATAAGGGAATTGAAGAATAGGTTGATAGAGATACAGAACGAGGTTTGAGGAAATGTGGGAGGGCCCGGGTAATGATGTTTTGTGGGGATAGGCCCCCAAAAACTATGGGGACTTACGTAGGGAGAGAATGACGATGGAAAGGGTGGAGGTGAGGAGAGTGTGGATGGTTCGAACGGGGATGGAAATTAGGGTAGGAAGCGATTGGGGTGTACGTGGACAAATGGTTTGAGGTATCTTGGGGGGAGGAGGGGGGTGGGATGAACGGGATGGAGGGATACGGGGAGATGGAGGAGGGTGTGGGGGGGGGGGAATTTGGGAGGCAGATTTGGGAGGGTAAGGGGGATGAGAGGGTTCTGGTATTGATGGGTTGGCAAATGAGTTCACAAGGATAACTGGGTGGAGGGGGTTGCAGAAGTAATGAATAGGATGAGGAGGGTTGGGAGGATGGGACAGGGAGGGGAATGGGCATGATGGTATTGGTAAAAAGGGGAAGGTGGGTAACCCGGGTTGAGAACTAGGGCCGTTGGTGTTTATGAACGCTGATTATAAGATTTTGCCAAATTATTAACAGGATGAAAAGGGTGCTTGGGGGATGATAAAAGGGGGGGGGGGATAGGGGGAAGGGGGGGTTTATCATGAGGGATTGGGGATTTTTAGAAGGGGTAGGGGGGGGGGCATCCTATTTGGACTGGAGGGGGGGCATAAAGGGGGAAAGAGGGGTTTTGTTGGGGAGGAGACGGGTTTTTTGGGGGGGGGGTTGGGACAGACTTTAAATTGGGGGGGCGGTTTCAAAACGGGTGAATGGGAGGCTCGGGAGTGGGGGGGAGGGAGGGTCTGCGGCGGGGTTGTCCCCGCCGTTTTTTGCTTGGTACAAGATCCTTTCATCGTTCCAATGGAACGGGGGGGCGCAAGGGGGCGGTGGATAGGGGGCACGTGGGTTAGTGATGACACGACGGTGCTTTTAGGAAGTGAGGTTGGGTTGAGACGGTTAGAAGGTGTTTACGGATAAAGTGGGCAACGGGGTTGAGGTGAATAGTGGAAAAAATTGTTGGGGGGGATCATGGGTGGGGATTGGGTCGGGGCCGGTTGGGTGGGGGGGATAGATCACTATTTGTGGTAGTACATGGAATATCAGACAAGGGAGGTGAATTGGTAGGTGGGCACCAGGTAAAGATGTGTATGCAAGCGTGGAGACCGAGTGATCTTCCCTTTGAGGCAGAGGGTTATAGCTGTGAATACGTTAGTTACAGTGGGATTTGGATGTAGTTGGTTTTCCTGTTGAGGGCGGATGTAAATGAGATTGAACGTAGGTCTCTTTAATTTGGGTGAATGGGAGGCATTGGTTGGGAAGGATGTGGTTAGGAATGGGGTTGGGGGGGCAGGTTTGTTATATGGCTGGAGCGCTGGTTTTTTTGTTGTGAAAAGTTGCCGGTGAGAGGGGGTTTTGGAGAGGGGGGGGATGGGGTGGTGGGGGGTTCGGGGGGGCAGGGGTGGTGGAGGGGGAAAAGGGGAGACTACTGTAGAGATTGGGTGATGACGGTCGACTTCTTACAAGTTGGACGGGGCGACAGTAGGGGGTGTGTGGCTGTGTGTCTCGGAGGGGGGTTGGTTCTTCTGGATAGGCTTAGGGTCAGTTTGTTTTTGGCTCTTTTCGGGTGGGGATCATGGGAAGGCGTGGTTAAGCCACAATTTGTGTTGGTTGTTTGTACGGTGTGTGTGTTCCATCTCCTGTGTTCCTTCATAACTGATGTTTAATGATCAATTTGTGTGTGTGTGTGTGTGTCCATGGTGGTACTTTTGTACTTATTAAAACTTTGTTATATGTCATAGAGAACAGTTTTGCTTTTTATGCATGATAATGTACACACTTTTGTTTTCTTTTTTTCTTTTCTTTTCATTTGGGTTTACAGTCGTGTTTGTGTCACGCATACACTATGGTTGGGTATAGGCAGATTTTGTATTTATTAAGGTAAAACGAATATTGAGAATTCTAGGATGTTTATGTTATCATGTTCATACCCATTGCATATTGATGGAAAATTGTTGCATGTTATTGATAAATAGCTGAACGTTTGTATCATAGTGGCAAGGACAATGTTTACATTGTTAGGATATAAAGTTTGGATTGTACGTTATGCTATTGGAGGACAAGGTTGTATTTAGCTTTGTGAGGTTGCCTCATGTTCAGACGAGTGTTATGTTGGTGGTTGGATTTTTTGTAATATTATTATGTATGTTGAAATATGTTTCAAATAAAAATATAAAAAAAAAAAAATTACATAAAGATTCGCCTCTTCGCCCGGGCTGAGAGGTTGTGCTCCTGGTGACGCACACTTAGATTTTCCAATATGGCGTCCAGTGGCCGACGGAGGAGAAACATCGTGTGTGTGGTGATTCACAGAGCAAGCAGTATATCCAACTAATGCAGCTGTTATCATCAGAACACATATTCCAAATGCAACGATGAACGCCATGGAATTGCACTTAATGGATCTACGAGAATCTTGTTAAGTTTGCCACTGTTGAGCTTATGAATGAACGGTGGACAAGCACCAGGAGGCGTGTCTCACCCCAACCCTGGTTTGAGGTATGGTTATGAGATGCTTCTAATTACTACACATGGTTGAGGGTACATAATGTACCATTCAAAGCAGATGATGTGGACATCAGAGAAGTTTTTCAGCAGTTTGGGATGGTGCATAACAATGGTGGACATTGGAAGGAGGGAATTTATGCAGGTTTACCTGAAGGTTCCTTCACCCTGAAAATGACCTTGAGACAGCCCATCCTATCTACGTTGTAATGGAGGAATTCCATTACAAAGATGGACATGCAGGTTGTGTGGGGCATATGATCACATGGCGGCAGGTTCCAGCAGAGCCATGGCACCAAAAACGACCTGTCATAAAGGTACCCGAGGAGCCTCAAATCTGAGGTGCCGATACCTGTGCCTGTGAAGTGGCAGGCAAGGATAGATGGTGTGATGTGGTAAATGGTGTGGGAGCAATGTGTCACACTTCCCGAGGTGTCGAGTGTTCAGGCGGTTGATGATTCTGTGAAGGAAAATGGATCTGTGGGAGGTGGTGCAGGTGGGTGACCTGCATGTGGACATGCTGGCACTGCTACAGAACGTGTTATGGAGATTCTGGACACTCCTGAGGAGGTGGTTCCTCTGTGGTTGATGGGGATCTGTGAGCAGAGGAGGCTACACCTTGGTAGGATACTGAAGGTTGGGTGCTGGGGAAGGTGGCTGCAGCAGGAGGTGGAGGCTGTGGTGCATAGGGTTGGTGCAAGATGAGATAGATGGGAGGAAGGAGGTCAGGAGGGACATCGGCTGACGATAACCTTACGCCAGCACAGCGAACAAGCAAGAAGGGGCAAGGGGCAAGGAGGGGGATCACGGAGGGAGAAGTGTATGGGAAAAAGTAGGGTCTTTCAAGATCAGAGGAAAGCCCCTTTGAATATTTCATGTTTACCTATTAATGTGAATGGCCTCAAAGCAGAGGTCAAACATAGTTGGGTTGTTTTAAGACGATTTGACGTGATGTGTTTTTTTATGCAAGAACATAATTTTAAGTGCTGGCACGAATTGAGACTGAGAGGTTATCAGGTTTTTGCAGGTAGCTCAGGGTCCAGCCCCTTCCGGATTTCCAGTGGGAGGAGGGTGGGGTATTGTGAGGGTGACGGTATAGGGGGAGGTTTGGGTTTGATTCATGGGAATCTACATGCCTGCAGAGAGTAGTCGACATGAAAAGGAGGATTTTGTGAGGGAGGTTTTGATATACCACTTGCAAGGTTTACCAATGATTACTATCCTGGGTGGGGATTGGAATTATGTAATACGTGAAGTAGCTGATGTTGAACCTAGAGGAGCGGGGTGTGTGATTTAAGTGTCTGGATGCGTTGAGAATGGCAGGAGTTTCTTGATGTGGTAAGGGGAGATGGGTGGAGGGTAGAAGACATTTGTAAGGAGAGGCTATGTGGCCAGGTTAGACCACATTTATGTAACAAAGATTGCTGTGGTGTGTGCTCGGCGTTAGATATTGGGTTTTCTGACCATCGTGGTGTATTGGTGGCTGTGGAATGGGAGGGGATAAATAGACAATATGAAAGTTTTGGGAAGAATGTGCGTTTACTGCAGGGGGAGGGTGAGGGATCTTCTTTAGGACTGGTATGGGTCTTCATGGATTGCAGGTGCGATTGAGGAGAATGTTTTGAGTTGGTGGGAAAAGAGTGCTAAATGGGTATAAGAGATTATTACAGGAACAGGGGTAGGGAAGATCTTCTAAGTAGAGGTTTGGATTACAGAAATACTTGGAGGGTCAGCTGAATGCCTTTATGAAGGGGAGGGGTTCATAGGCACAGGAATTGAGAACCAAGTAGGAAGATTAAGGGACACATATACAACAAATTTCCAAGAAAATCTCAGACAGTAGGCATATTATCTAAGATACGCTACTATGTACCTCAACCAGCTCTCCTTTCACTATACCTCACTCACTCATCTACCTCTTATCTCACTTATGGAATCTGTGCATGGGGATCTACAACATTAAATCACCTTAGACCACTCATAACCCAGCAAAAGGCTGCAGTTAGAATGATAACAAATTTACCTAGATGTTAGCTACCCACCAATATTCAAAAGCCTAAAACTACCACCATAAAGAACATTCACTCTTATAATTGTGCCTACTATACATAGAACTCTACATTCTAATATAAACCTCCACTAAAATTCTCCTCACCAACCTTAATAGGACCCATGACCATAACACAAGAAACAGATAACATTTTTATGTACCCCGCATCCATAGCAACCTATGTAAAATTCAATGCACATAAAGGGCCCCAGATTCTGGAACTCATTACCAGAAAATACAAAAACCTTGTCTCAGAATCATTTTAAGACTCTTTCAAAAACCACCTACTCACTCCTTACCTAAATACTCGTAATCAAAAGATACTCATTGTTATTTCCTCCTATAAGATAATTCCATTTTTATTATAATTATGTACGATAATATTACTTAAAAATGCTCAGTATTTTTGTTCCTATAAGATAATCTCAATTTGTACTATTATAACATTGTAATATTACACCTACTCACCATAAACTAAATACGCATTCTGTAAATTACTTTAAAAATACTCAATGTCATTTTTCCCAAAAATAATTTCAATTTTTACTATTAACTACCATCCTACTAAACACTTGCTGCAATGTAGTGTCACCATATTATAACTAGCCAAATGAAATATCATCATATTATGTACATAGTCCATGTTTTTAGAATAAGCTGCCCGTTATGCCCTGGCACGTCAGTGGCTCTCCTTGCACTTCTATAAATCTCTATGTAAAATTGCGAAGAAATAAAAATTATTATTATTATTATTATTGTTATTATTATTATTATTATTAAAATGAACGCTTTGATGCGATAAGAGTGCATGGAGGTATAGAGGAGGTATTGTGGGAGACAGACCGTTGGGATGCGCGTTGTAGAGATTTAGGGAACGACAGCAGTGTACCACCATTTTGGGGTTGGAGGGTGTGTACAGGGGTGGGGGTTATGAGGTGGCCAAGTTTTAAGTTCCACGGATGGAATAAGTAATTATGCGGATCATTGGTTTCAAGGAAATTAAAAGTGGGTGAGCAGGGGGAGGGAGTGAGAGATTCTGGGGGAAGGGGTTATGTGTGTTAGGGGGAAGAGGATTGTGAGGTTGGGAGTGGTGGATCAGTGAGCAGGAGGCGTGGGGAGCAGTACACAGTCTTAAGTAGGCACCGGGGTTAGATGGGATACCTAATGTTTTTTATGTTGTACATTTGGATATAATAAAGGAATGTTTAGCAGTTTATTTAATTCATGAAGGATAGGGTATGATGGGGAGTCGCAGCCACGGGGGTGGTGGCACAGCAGAAAGGGGGAGGACCCTAGGGCATCATTGCCGATCTCCCATGTGAGCGGATTATAAGATTTTGCCAAGGTTTTAGGCAATAGAATGAAGAAGGTGCTTGACTTATCATTCATCAGGACAATATGGTATACCAGGAAGGAGTATGAGTGCAGGACATGGAAGGATCAGGATTTTATCGAGGGAAGACAGGGGGTGTTTTAGGGATTGATTGGAAGGAGGCTTATGATTGTGTGATAGAAGTATGTTGGGAGTTATTTTGAGAAGACAGGGTTTTGGGGATGAGAGATTGCTGGGTGAGTGGAAGCGAGGTAAATCTGCAATAGTTAGGGTTCAGGTGAATGGTAAGTTTAGGATTCGGTTCAGATGGAAAGGGATTGAGGCAGGGGTATCCCATGTCTCTGATCCTTTTGCATGTATGTAGGACCCATTTTATTGGTTCATAATGGAAGGGGTGGGGAGAGGGGAGGTGTCTAGTAGCACAGGTATCGTGTTATGTAGATGATACAACTGTCTTGGCAGAGGAGAGGAGGGCCTTGAATGTGGGTTGTATCATTGAAATCTTGGTGGGGCAACGATGTGGGTAAATGGTGCTAAGTCAAAGTTATTGGAGGTAGGTGAGTGGGTTGGGGGTCGGAGATGTGGCTGGACAGTTGTGGGCAGTATTAAGATCTGTAGGGCTGCATACTGCGTGGATGGAGGCTCAGAAGGTAATCGAGAGGCTGTGGTGCAGAGGGCTCTGGGTAGGATGCGAGGATAGAGGGCGGGGCATGTAACGTTATTACAGAGGGTGGTGGTGGTGGTGAATTTCGTGTACAGCAAGGTGTTGAGTGTGGTGGTGTTGCATCCTTTGAGGGTGGTGGATGTTAGGGGTTTGCAGAAAAAGTATTACGTTATGTGTGGGGATATGGGCGGTCATGGCTCCGGAAAGAGGTGGTGATGTAGCAGAGAGGGTTGGGGCTTATTCCCTTGGAAAGACGTGTGCAGGCAGTTTATGTGAAGCAGCGATATCTGAGGGCGGGGGTGAGGGGAAAATGTGGGTGTGGTAATGGAGGATGTATGGAAATGGTGGGGTGGAGGGATTTGAAGGTGTGAGGATATGGTAAGGAATCTGATGGCCGTTTGAGTGCCTACAGCTAAAGGTGAGTCAAGGGAGAGTAGGTGGGTCGGGGGTGGTGGTACAAGGTGAAACAATAAGATTGGAGGGAGATTTGGGAAGGTTTAAGGGTACCGGTTAAAGCCAAAGGTTAGAGAATTGGTCAACAAGTTTTTGTTAGGCATCTTAGCATCGAGGTCTGTATTATTTAGAATGGGATTGGTAGGTGCGAGTCATTGTCAGAAATGTGGAGATGAAGAGACAGCATACCATGCAGTATATTTTTGCGGGACTTCAAAGGGGGTGAGGGAGTGGTTATCGAGGGTGTTTCTGTATAGTGGGGGAATATTTCTGTTTCAGAGCTTTGAGTTTTGATGTGTGGGGGGTTTCAAGGGATGTTCGGAGGGTGATTGTGTATGGGTGGCGGATTTGCACGTTTTATGTGGAATGAGGGATGTGAGGGAGGACTATAGAGTGAAGGCTTTAGCGAGAATGATGTAGGAATAGGGTTATATATGGTAGAGCAGCAGAGTGACGATTGAGTAGTACGAGTGCAAGTTAGAGTGTATGATGGGATGGGAGTGGGGAAGACTTATGTTTCCTTTAAAATCTGGGGTTTTGACGTTTGCTTTATAGAGTGAGGAACAGGTATGATTGGAGGAAGGGTTTGACAATTCCAGACTATACAGACTGACGACTTTTCGCATATGTGGTAAAACAGAGGGGGCTTTCTGAAGTGTCGAAGAAATTCACAAAATTTCTGCAGGAAAGTCCAGTTTAATGGTTTTAGCTGAGATAACTTCCCTTGTCTGCTTTAGTCTTTGAATTTTGGTTTAAACTTATATTTTGTGTTTGTACATACCCAAAAAATGTTGTGATACTTCATGTGGTATGTATTAGTTGTACATACGTTTTTGGATTTCGTCTTGGCCTTTTTGTTATCAATCCCTTGTGGGTGTATAAAATGGAAGTTCATGTTTACCCGTATAATGCATGGTAGTCGATGTGTATTGTTTTATCATTTTATGTTGAAATATCATACCTTACTGTAACCATCAGGCACATATATTGAGGACTACAGACTAAGTGGTAGGGATTTGTAACTTATCCTAGGGTTTTGTTTCAACTCATATTGTTGAATGACTCCTTCATGGAGTCAGTTATATTTTTGTAAATAAATTATGGACTAAGGTACCAATAAACTGTTTACTGAATTTGTATTTAAAAATGTAAAACAAGGTGTAGAATGTTCAGGAGTTCTGTGGAATGGTTTCCTGTCATTTTCATAATAGTGTATTTTATATGTATCATTGTGAGGTACTCAAAGATGAGTGGAGTTTTGGCAATATTACCTTATGTATTACATATTGTATATAAAGTGTTTTTTTAAATAATATAATTTTTTTTATATATAACTGAATTTAAGGAACATTCATTTATAATAGCGATAATAATAATAATTGGTATGACTTATAGTAAGAAGACAATCGCATGAATACATAACATTTCTGGAAACTATGTGAATAACCATAACCTACCCAATAAGAATCTCCATTTCTCCTATCGTTCTGAAAAACTCCAAGTATGCAAACTTTTATTTACAGTATTTTATTTAAAACTCTATGGTACATTCCAAGAAAACACACATATAAAACCCCGGGAAAGCATTCTCTAACTCCAGAAATCCAGACCCTACACCTACGTCTCCACCTATATACAAACCAATGAACACTGTATCAAAAACCTGTCTACAATATATTTACAAACATACCGTCTCCACAATGGAGTAGCTCTATCACACTAATTTAGCTAAAACAAAAATTTACAAACCCCTACCACCGTTAATACCAATAATGCACTTCCTCCTAATGATGATAATAAAACCAAAACCGTTTATTACATATGCAATAATAAATATCTGAAGGCATTGCAAAACAAGAACCTTACCGTTCCGTGCATTAGCTTATCTCTACTAGTAATCCTTGGCATAGAAAATGCCTGAAGGCTTACAGAAAGTCAATAAATATCCAAGTGTATAAAATCAGAACATGTCATTCTGACCATCATCAATCTTATATGGTTGGAAATTGTCGTCCAACTTACACATCCGCATTCTCCTTATACCAAAAAAGGCAATAACCCTACATCAATAATAAAATACCATTTGTATGTTCAACAAGTACACTTAATAACATTACCACATAATTACATAAAAGAAATTGAACATCGGCATATCTGCCTTTCCCTTTTTAAAAAAAAACTTAAATGAAGGTTTCTAACTTTTTTTTCCAAAAGGCAATGACAGAAAGAAAAAAACACATTCAACAAAAAACAGCAAAAGGCAATTCTTCAAAAAAATTTTTTTTTAAACATTTTCCCAAAAAACCCTCATTACCCCTGATTATGAAAAACATCAAATTTATGGTCAGTAAACCCCCAAACCCTCCGCCATGCATCCCTCCTATTTTCCCTGTCATCATAAAGCAAAGAACAAAAAAACATTTTGTCCCCCCTCACCCCTCCCCAAGAAAAAACCCCACTCACACCCATGCAGCACCCTTACTATACAATCACTTTTGCCCCTGCTCCCCCCCTTTTCCCTTTAAAAAAAAAAAACCCCCCCCCAGGGGCCAGCCCCCCCCCGCATCCAAACTGAGTAACCTTACCATCGATATTTTTTGGGACCCCCCTGAAAACTCAATCCACGTTGCCCAAAAAAACCCTTTCCCCACACACGTTCTATACGCAGCAGCAAAGCCTTCACCCTATGCCCCCCTAATTTTCCCCCTTTCCCCCCTGAAACATACAAAAGTCCCCACCTAATAATCACCCTCCCCCCCCATTCACCCCCCAATAAAGCTCAAAGCTAAAGTGACAAATACCCCCATCTATACTAATCACCCACAACCCCTGTCCCACCGCCCCCCAAAATCCAAAAACAGATGAAAGGCTGTTTCCTCATCCCCACCCTCTGAAAATGACTCACCAACCAACCCCATCCAAAATAACACAGACCTCGGGTTTAAAATGCCCAACGAAAAAAAAAAAAACCACCCCCCCTTTTGGCTTCAAAAAGATCCTCTGAAACCCTTCCCAAAACCCCCCCCAAACAAAACCGGGTATAGCCTCACCCCCCACCACCTCCCCAGACCCCCTTTTTAAACCCCTAATCGACTCACCCTTAACTTTAGGGACCCGAAAGCCAAAGATTCCAAATTCCCCCCCACACCTTTTTAAACCTCCCACACCACCACTTCCTTACATCCTGCAAACCCACTCTTTTTTCCCCCCCCACCCCCCACTATCAGATACCTCGCTTCACATAGACTCCTGTACCCTTTTTAAGGGGTAAGCCCCAAACACTCATCATAAAACCTTTTTCTGAGCCAGGATGCCCATAACCCCACACATAATGTAATACTTTGTTTGAAAACCCCCACGTCCACCATCCCAAAGGATACCGCTGCCACACTACAACCGCCACCGAGAATTCACCACCACCATTCCAGCAAAACGTTACATCCCCTGCCCTCATCCCCACCATAGCCCGAATTTTCCCCCCCGAGCCCCCAATCCGCCATGTACACTTCTCCACAAATGGTTATCCGGGCCACCCACTGCCTCATCACCCCCCCAAAAACCCCCCCCCCCCACTCACCCACCTCCAATAACTTTGACTTGGGCCATTCACCCCAATCTCCGTTTTTCCCCCCAAAAACTCAATGAAACCGACATTTCAAAGACCCTCCTCCCCACCCACCAAGACAGTTGTATCATCTACATACCCCACAATG
>WNWK01011656.1:0-63474 GCA_009830355.1 Cherax destructor | reverse complement strand
GTTTCTAATCATTTTGCTAGTGACTGTGATATTACATAATTTTTTCTTCTGGGCCTTGAAAAAAATTTAAACTGGGATATTAAATGTTTTCCCCCTTGGGGAAAAAACCCGAGAAAAAAATTTTTAAAAAAATAGAGCACATATCATTTCCTTGTCAAAAATAAAGTTTTTTTTAAAGGGGGCCCTATTTTACCCCAAACTTTTTTTCCCCAAAAACCCCGGAAAAAAATTTTTGGGATTTTTTGAACCCCTAGAAAACTTTAATTTCTAGTCCCTTTTGATTTTTTTTTTCCCCTTTTTTTAAGCCCCTCTTAATGTCAGTATACGATTTATAAGATGCCCCTCACCTTTTTTTATGCCCTAAAATTTTTCTTCTCCCCTAAAAGATATTTGACCTATTATTAAACCATTTTGGGTCATTTCTACTTGATCTAATTTTTTTATACGGGATAAATGTTTTTTGGGCGCCGGGATAGTGTTTAAAAAAACTGTCATTTGAAAATTTTTTTCCCCCAGTCCCGTTGATAAGTGTTCTCAAGTCCATTAAAATTTCGGCAAAATTGGGATCATTACTGAATTACCCCTTTACTATCATCCCATTCAATGAAAGGTAATTGACTTGTGGCCCTTTTTAATTGACTTGTGTACTTTCTGGGGACTGAACCATCTTTGGTCCCTTGTTATTAGCTACCGGGAGTTTGGGATGAGGGTTCCCCTCGACGCAGCTATATCTCCAAATAAAGGGGGGAAAATTGGGAAGCAGAAGAAATTCAACGTTTGAAGGGTAATGAAAGGGATTATCCCCGGAACAATGTCGCCGATGATCAGACCAACGAATGGATGCTAGTCGAATCTGAAGGGACGAAGCTGAAGTTGAAAAGGTCCCGGGGACTGCTGTGAAAAAACCCCCCCAAATCTTTTCCCCCCTTTTTTTCAGAGAATGGGACATCCCCGCGAAGACCATCTTTTCAAAACCGTCGAGAACGTCATGCACACCGCCAGTCGAGGTAAGAACATTGTTTTAGTTGGGGATAGTCAGATTAAGTTTATGGATAGGGAATTTTGTCTTAAGGATAGGAATACGAGGCAGAGGGTGTGTTATCCTGGGGCTGGGATGAAGGATATTGTTAGCCGTCTGGACGACATCATGAGAGGTAATGGGAGCAATCCTATTATCTGTCTCAGTGCTGGAGGCAACGATGTTGGCAGACGTAGGAGTGAGTCAGCAATAGACAGAATTAGGAAGAAGGGTGGGAACCCTGTCATATGTGGTATTTTGCCAAGGAGAGGAGTTGGAAATGAATATTTGTCCAGGGCAATTGGTGTCAATTGCTGGCTGGACAAATACTGTAAGGAAAATGCAGTAACATTCATTGACAACTGGGACCTCTTCTATGGCAGAAATGACATGTATGCCAGGGATGGGGTTCACTTATCTAGGTCTGGGGTGGGGGCACTGCCAACTGCAGTGGAGGGAGCTGTTAGTGCTTTAAACTAGAAAAAGTTAGTGGTATGGGTTATGGGGGGAAAACAGTTCCTGAAGAATTCAAGTTAACTAATATTACTGTCACGAGGGACATGGTTATCAAACAGATAGATAAACTGAAGCAAAATAAGTCCCCGGGACCCGACGAGTTGTTTTCCAGGGTACTTAAAGAATGCAAGATGGAACTTAGTCAGCCATTAACAAATGTGTTTAATACGTCCATCCTAACTGGTATTGTGCCAGAGATGTGGAAGATAGCTAATGTAGTTCCTATATTCAAATCAGGGGATAAGTCCAGTCCATCAAATTACCGTCCAATAAGCCTCACGTCTATAGTAGGCAAATTATTAGAATCAATTATAGCTGATATTATCAGAAGTCATCTTGAAGAACATAATTTGATTAATGAATCTCAGCATGGGTTTACGAGGGGTCGTTCCTGCCTGACAAATTTACTGACGTTTTTCAATAAAACATTTGAGGCAGTAGACAGTGATAAAGAATATGATATAGTTTACTTGGATTTCAGTAAGGCCTTCGATAGAGTACCTCACAAGAGACTCTTAAGAAAGGTGGCAGCTCATGGTATAGGAGGTAAAGTTCTAGCATGGATAGAGGCATGGCTTACCAATAGAAAGCAGAGTTTCCATTAATGGGGTCAAATCTGAATGGGAATTAGTCACTAGTGGCGTTCCACAAGGATCAGTTTTAGGCCCATTGTTGTTCATAATTTACATAAATGACCTTGATGAAGGAATTGCAAGTGACATGAGTAAATTTGCTGATGATACAAAAATAGGCCGTATGATTCATTCTGAGGAGGATACCAGTGAACTCCAGGAGGATTTGGACAAATTAATGTCTTGGTCTCAAAAGTGGCAGATGAAGTTCAATGTGGACAAGTGTAAGGTACTAGTTCTTGGTAATGAAAATATCCTTCGAATTTATAAACTAGGTGAAGTAGAGCTTGATCATACAGAATGTGAAAAAGACTTGGGAGTCATGGTAAGCAGGAATCTATAGCCAAGACAACAGTGCCTAAGTGTGCGCAATAAGGCTAACAGATTACTAGGATTTATTTCAAGAAGTATAAGCAACAGAAGTCCAAAAGTTATTTTACAGCTCTATACATCACTAGTGAGACCTCATTTGGATTATGCAGCTCAGTTTTGGTCTCCTTACTACAGGATGGATATAGATTCATTGGAGAACATACAAAGAAGAATGACTAAAATGATTTACAGTATAAGAAATCTCCCGTATGAAGATAGACTTAGAGCATTGAATCTCCACTCTCTGGAGAGACGTAGAATGAGGGGAGATATCATCGAGGTGTACAAGTGGATGATGGGCATAAACAAAGAAGATATTAATAAAATACTGAGGATATCGAACCAAGTAAGAACGAGAAATAACGGATTTAAATTGGATAAATTTAGATTTAGAAAGGACATATGCAAGTACTGGTTTTCGAACAGAGTTGTAGATGCGTGGAACAATCTTCCGATTAGGGTGATAGAGGCTAGGACCTTGGGTGGCTTTAAAAAGAGATTGGACAAATATATGAGTGGGAGGGGCTGGGTTTGATTAGTGTCGTGAGTACAGGAGTAAATTCTTAGGTAGTGGTGGTTTTGATAAGGACCTGCCTTGTATGGGCCAGTAGGCCTTCTGCAGTGTTCCTCCATTCTTATGTTCTTATGTTCTTATCTAACTTTAATCCATTATTGCGGGTTCTCTCTTGGAGAGATACCCTCAAGACCTTATTTATATCCCCTTTGTTAATACCCATTTTCCACTTGTATACCTCGATCATGTCTCCCCTCATTCTACGTCTTACAAGTGAATGTAATTTAAGGGTTTTCAATCTTTCTTCGTAAGGAAGATTTCTAATGCTATGTATTAATTTAGTCATTCTACGCTGAATGTTTTCAAACGAATTTATGTCCATTCTGTAATATGGAGACCAGAACTGTGCTGCGTAATCTAGGTGAGGCCTTACTAATGATGTATAAAGCTGTAATATAACATCTGGACATCTGTTGCTAACACTTCTTGATATAAATGCTTAGGCATTGCTGTATTGGTTTAAGGTTGCTGCTTACCATAACCCCCAAGTCCTTCTCGCAATCTGTATAGCTATGTTCTACGCCATTCAACTTATAAGTGCTTGGGTTATGGACACTCCCGAGCTTCAGAACCTTCCATTTATCTACATTGAACTGTATCTGACACTTTTCTGACCACGAATTGAGTTTGTCTAAATCCTCCTGAAGTTCCCTGACATCTACGTTTGAATAAATTATCCTACCTTTCTTCGTGTCGTCGGCGAATTTGCTCTTAATGTCAGTATAATGATTTATAGATGAATGGTTCAGAGAACCGACAAGTTATAAATTAGACACATATGCAACATTTGGGTATCTTTATTGAGGAAACGTTTCGCCACAACTCTCCTTACACCTTTCTACTTTGTATTGGACTGATGAAGCCACTGTGTGGCGAAACGTTTCCTCAATAAAGATACCCAAATGTTGCATATGTGTCTAATTTATAATGATTTATAAGATGACCCTCACCTCTTTTTATGCGCCTATAAATTCCTTTCTTCTGCCCTAAAAGATACTTAAGCCTATTATTCATCCATTTTGGGTCATTTCTATTTGATCTAATTTCTTTAAACGGGATAAATGTTCATTGGGCAGCCTGTATAGTGTTCAGAAAACTGTCATATTGATAGTTCTCTTCGTTACCCTAGTACACAGATGATAAGTGTTCTCTAAGCCCATTGAAATCTGCTAAGCAAAAGTCTGGGACCGTTACTGAATTATCCCTACTGTCATACATCGGAATGGAAAAATAAACACATAAGCAGTATAATGTGATCCTTTATTGACAACGTTTCGCCCACGCAGTGGGCTTTATCGAGTCACAGACAGATCTGAGATCTGTCTGTGACTCGATACACTGCGTGGCAAGTTGTCATAAAGATCACATTATACTCTTATGTGTTTATTTTTCCATTGTGTCGGTATTTTATACCATTTATTTCCATCGTGTCATACATCCATTCAATGTTAAAGGTAATTGATTTGTGGTCGCTTGTGCCGAGTTCCTCTGTAATTTCTAAATTAATAACAAGGGTTTCCTTGTTTGCAAGAACCAAGTCAAGTAGGTTATTTCCCCTTGTAGGTTCTGTCACAAACTGCTTCAAAAAACAATCCTAAACTACTTCTAAAAAGTCGTTAGATTCTAAATTCTTTGTCAAGAAATTCCAATCAATTTGACTAAAGTTAAAGTCCCCTAGAATTACTACGTTATCATGCCTTGTGGCCATAACAATTTCCTCCCAAAGTAGTCTCCCTTGTTCCCTATCTAAGTTTGGAGGACGGTATATCACGCCTAAAACTAATTTTTCACACCCCTCTGAAAATTCTATCCAGACAGACTCTGTATGCATTATTTCAGACTTTATACCCACTTTTATGCAACAATTTAAATGATCACGGACATAGAGTGCCACACCACCCCCCTTCCCGATATTTCTGTCTACTTGGAACAATTTAAAACCCTGGATG
Organism: Cherax destructor; assembly: GCA_009830355.1. Lineage (NCBI taxonomy): Eukaryota > Metazoa > Arthropoda > Malacostraca > Decapoda > Parastacidae > Cherax > Cherax destructor. Next base: position 58,413 of record WNWK01011656.1, on the reverse strand, counting down.
TGACATTCAGCAGGCATGTCCCGATTTTTCATATTAAACTGAGGGAGCCGAAGTTCCTTGTCCATCACCAGGGTACCGTTGGAGCCGAAGCACCTGGTCCTTCACCAGAGCACTGAGGGAGCGGTCAACTCTCATAGTACGACATGAATGAATGAATAAGTTTAGGTAAGATCCCAATGGGATGAGCGGGGAAGACGGTACAGACGAAGAATAGCGCTGGAGAGGAGTCTTCTTAGTCGTAGAAATAGAGCCAGGGCTTATCCCAGCAGCTAAGGCGAAAGTGGGTCAGACTTGAGAACAGGAATAGCAGGCTCTCCTGTTGGTGAGACTTCTGTGGGGTGAGCGGGGAGGACGGGAGGAGAGGAGTGTAGAAATAGAGCCAGGGCTTAACCCAGCAGCTAAGGCGAAAGTGGGTCAGAGGGGCGAGCAGCTCAAGGTACCTGACATAGAATCAAAAGGTTATTTGTAAATAGTGTTATTAGCAGGTTCATACAAGGAATAGAAAAGGTTGTGTTGGTTTGTGGGTCTACGAATGTCTTCGTCAAGGAGTCATGTCGTGTCTCAAGTTTGTCTATCTGTCTGTCACTGAGAGTCTTCCAGTACAGATTCAGCGCACGGACATAGATGGCCACCCCAACTGGTGTATGTTACTCAACTTGTATACCACTGATACACAGCCTGAGGTATTGAAGCAAAATATTGATAAGGTTTGGAAAAGGTTAAACAAATGGGTGAGTGGAAATGGAACGGACCTTATTTGCAGGAGCCAGTAGGCCTGCTGCATTGTATGCCTGGAGGGGGATTCGGTGGTCAACGCCCCCGCGGCCCGGTCCATGACCAGGCCTGGCTGTGGATCAGGGCCTGATTAACCAGGCTGCTATTGCTTGCCGCACGTTCATCCATTCTTATGTTCTTAAGTATAAACAACAGAAGCCCATTCGTATCATTAGTATCTAAGTATCATTACGTATCATTAGTAGCTAAGCTTGAGATACAGCGACTGACTGAGGAAAACAAGAGGATTCGTAGTAATCCTCCTGTTGAGAATCCTTAAGCCAAGAAAGGAACCTGGACAGTGGCTAAAACGCATGGGACAAAGTTAAGGATCAAGAGGACGGGTGGAGAGGTAGAAACAACGAAGACCCAGGAGTATGTTGTGGAAACATCGAACCCATTCTCTGTGCTACCCGATGAATGTGAGTCGACTTCTGGGAGCGTAACTACGAACGACACCAAGGAAGGTAAAAACATTGTTGTTGTTGGGGACAGCCAGGTTAGGTACATGGATAGGGCTTTCTGTTTGAATGATAGGAGTAGGAGACACAGGGTTTGCTTTCCTGGGGCTGGGATGGAGGATATTGTTAGCCGTCTGGACGACATCATGAGAGGTAATGGGAGCAATCCTATTATCTGTCTCAGTGCTGGAGGCAACGATGTTGGCAGACGTAGGAGTGAGGACCTGACTAGCAGGTTTAGGTCAGCAATTGACATAATTAGGAAGAAGGGTGGGAACCCTGTCATATGTGGTATTTTGCCAAGGAGAGAAGTTAGTGGTATGGGTTTTGGGGGGAAAACAGTGAAGTCCCAGTGTAGTAATATTATAAGTTCTAGGAGAACTAGTAATAGGCAGAATAAGGTGGATAGTGGAAAGCCAGTGGCACTAGATGACAAGGACAGTAATAGGTATAGTGGAAAAACAGAAATGAGCAGGAAGGGTAAAGAGAAAGGAGGGTCTTTAAATATATATTACACCAATAGTCGTAGTGCTAGGAATAAGATGGACGAGTTGAGATTAGTTGCAAGTACGGGTAATATTGATGTTTTTGCAATAACTGAGACATGGTTTAATATGAAAAATCGGGACATGCCTGCCGAATGTCACATTCAGGGTTTTAAATTGTTCCAAGTAGACAGAAGTATCGGGAAGGGGGGTGGGATGGCACTCTATGTCCGTGATCATTTAAATTGTTGCATAAAAACGGGTATAAAGTCTGAAATAACACATACAGAGTTTGTCTGGATATAATTTTCAGAGGGGTGTGAAAAATTGATTTTAGGCGTGATTTACCATCCTCCAAACTTAGATAGGGAACAAGGGGGACTACTTTGGGAGGAAATTGTTAAGGCCACAAGGCACGATAACTTAGTAATTCTAGGGGACTTTAACTTTAGTCAAATTGATTGGAATTTCTTGACAGGGAATTTAGAATCTAACGACTTTTTAGAAGTAGTTCAGGATTGCTTTTTGAAGCAGTTTGTAACAGAACCTACAAAGGGAAATAACCTACTTGACTTGGTTCTGGCAAGCAAGGAAACCCTTGTTAATAATTTAGAAATTACAGAGGAACTCGGCTCAAGCGACCACAAGTCAATTACCCTTTAGCATTGAATGGATGTATGATAGTAGGGATAATTCAGTAACGGTCCCAGATTTTCGCTTAGCAGATTATAATGGACTTAGAGAACACTTATCAACTGTGGACTGGGGTGACGAAGAGAGGTATCAATATGACAGTTTTCTTAACACTATACAGGCTGCCCAAAGAACATTTATCCCGTATAAAGAAATTAGATCAAATAGAAATGACCCAAAATGGATGAATAATCGGCTTAAGTATCTTTTAGGGCAGAAGAAAGAAATTTATAGGCGCATAAAAAAAGGTGAGGGTCATCTTATAAATCAGTATACTGACATTAAGAGGGACGTTAAAAAGGGAATAAGAAAAGCTAAACGGGACTATGAAATTAAAGTTGCTAGGGATTCAAAAACTAACCCAAAAGTTTTTCCAGGTTTATAGAACAAAAGTTAGGGATAAGATAGGTCCCCTTAAAAATAACTCTGGGCATCTTACTGACAAGGAGAATGATATGTGCTCTATTTTTAATAATTATTTTCTCTCGGTTTTCACACAGGAAGACATTAATAACATCCCAGTAATTAATTTTTACAGAGGCCCAGAAGAAGATAAATTATGTAATATCACAGTCACTAGCGAAATGGTTATGAAACAACTAGACCGACTGAAACAAAATAAATCGCCGGGTCCTGATGAGCTTTTTGCAAGGGTTCTTAAGGAATGCAAAATGGAACTCTGTGAACCAATATCTAACATTTTTAATTTATCTTTTCAAACAGGTGTAGTGTCTGATATGTGGAAGATGGCTAATGTAATTCCTATTTTTAAAGCAGGGGACAAGTCACTACCGTCAAATTACCGCCCAATAAGCCTGACCTCAATTGTAGGCAAATTACTAGAGTCAATTATAGCTAATATTATTAGAATCCATCTAGATAACCATAATTTGATTAATGATACTCAGCATGGATTCACGAGGGGCCGTTCCTGCCTATCTAATTTATTAACCTTCTTCACTAAAGCTTTTGAGGCTGTTGATCACAATAAAGAATTCGATATTGTTTATTTAGACTTTAGTAAGGCTTTTGATAGAGTACCGCACCAGAGACTGTTAAAGAAAGTGGCAGCTCATGGCATTGGGGGAAAAGTGCTGTCATGGATCGAGTCATGGCTCACCAATAGGAAGCAGAGAGTGTGCATAAATGGGGTTAAATCCGAATGGGGACTTGTAACAAGTGGTGTTCCACAGGGATCAGTCTTAGGCCCATTGTTATTTATAATATATATCAATGACCTTGACGAGGGAATTACTAGTGATATGAGCAAATTCGCCGACGACACGAAGATAGGTAGGATAATTGATTCAAACATAGATGTCATAGAACTTCAGGAAGATTTAGACAAACTTAATTCGTGGTCAGAAAAGTGGCAGATGCAGTTCAATGTAGATAAATGCAAGGTTCTGAAGCTCGGGAGTGTCCATAACCCAAGCACTTATAAGTTGAATGGCCTAGAACTTAGCTATACAGATATCGAGAAGGACTTGGGGGTTATAGTAAGCAGCAACCTTAAACCAAGACAGCAGTGCCTAAGCGTATGTAATAAGGCTAACAGATTACTGGGATTTATATCAAGAAGTGTTAGCAACAGAAGTTCAGAGGTTATATTACAGCTTTATACATCATTAGTAAGGCCTCACCTAGATTATGCAGCTCAGTTCTGGTCTCCATATTACAGAATGGACATAAATTCGTTAGAAAACATTCAGCGTAGAATGACTAAATTAATACATAGCATTAGAAATCTTCCGTATGAAGAAAGATTGAAGACCCTAAAATTACATTCACTTGTAAGACGTAGAATGAGGGGAGACATGATCGAGATATACAAGTGGAAAATGGGTATTAACAAAGAGGATATAAATAGCGTCTTGAGGATATCTCTCCAAGAGAGAACCCGCAATAATGGATTCAAGTTTGATAAGTTTAGATTTAGAAAGGATATAGGAAAGTATTGGTTTGTAAATAGGGTAGTTGATGAGTGGAACAGTCTTCCTAGTAGGGTTATTGAAGCTAGGACCTTGGGTAGTTTCAAATTTAGATTGGATAAGTTCATGAGTGAGAGGGGTTGGATTTGAGTGGGACTCGCACATGAGTAAATAGAATTATCAAAGCTTATTTCTTGAGTAGCATTGAAAATTGGGTTGAGCAAATATTCTGTTAGTGGTACGGATTGTGAAGGACCTGCCTAGTATGAGCCAACAGGCCTGCTGCAGTGTTCCTCTTTTCTTATGTTTCTTATGTGTTTGCCCTTCCACCTGGGTCTGGGTTCTTCTGCTCGTCTTTGTCATTTTCTCTCGTTCCTCCTTTTGTCTTTGTACCCTTTCTTTCAGTATCATCCTCTCCTCTTGTGTTCTGTCTCGATCGAGGTACACTCTCCGGTCCTCTGATTTGTCCCTTAGTAGTGCTTTCTCCTGCAGGATCATTGTTCGAACTGATTCAGCCTTAAAAATTACTTTGAGAGGCCAGTTTCTTCCTCTTGCAAACCACCCAATTCTACAAAAAATTGTCACCTGAGTCATGTCACCCTCACCTATTGCTGTCATGATACCTTCAATCGTTTTTTTCTCCTGTTTTCTTTCATCATAGGTTTCCCCTTCGGCTTCCTGGAGCCCGTAGACAAAAATTGACCTCTCCCTTTCGTCCTCCCACTGTCTCCCTTTGCATCCTCAGAGGTGTTTTAGTTCCTTCCTTCAATCCTTTCCTGGCTGAAGCCCCTATGCTCAGTGGTCTGTCTTTCCTGCTCGTGTGTTCCTGGCCACCGCAGTTATCTGTAAATCCCAGGACCAAGAATAGAGCTGTGGGTCTAAATAAGGTGAGCTCAAGACTACTGAGTAGATGTGTAAAACAGTTAGCATCATCTCTAACTCGCTTCTACAAGTATTGCCTAGAACAGTGTAAGAGGGAACTGTAGCCCCTGTTTATAAAAGAACAAATCAGCACCATTCGCTGGATGAGTCTATTATCAATTGTGAAGTAGCAATGGATATTGCTGGTGCTTTCGACTGACTATGGCACTAGGGACTCTTGGAAAAACTACAATCACTAGGAGTCTGTGGCTCTTAACTACACCTTATTAGTGATTACTTTTAAGGTGGATCTTTAATACTAGTTCTCAACGGGACAGAGTCGACAAGGCACTGAATCTGTGCCAGTGTTTCACATGGAAGTGTGCTTGGTCCATTGTAGACTTTCTTCATTTCATCTCACAATCCCACGCATATGCGTACATCTGTACTCTGACATTTACTTATTCAAGAGAGAAAATGCCAGCAACTCTCAGGTATACATCACCCACCAACCTATAGCTATATCAGCCCACAGAAAACGATAGTAGATTGCATTTGTTTCTGAAAAAAAGCACAAATGAGGATGGTCTCTATGAACAATGATGTTAATACTGGAGCAGTGGCAAGACTGAATCTGAGCGTGTTGGAGCCTGTGGATGAGGTGGATATCTTAGGAGTGAAATTTGATTCCAAACTGTCTATGAAGAACAACGAGGTAAATCTTGCAAGTAAGGCAGCCAAGATGCTAATAACATTAAGGTGTATCTCGTAGCTGCTCGACCGTAATGGCTACAGAACTCTGTATAAAGCAGAAATGAGGTCGCAGCTTGAGTTTGCTACACTGTCTTGGAGTGCCTCTCCCTCGTTTTATTTACAATTTGTTGTCCATAACTGAGAACCGTGCAAGACGACTTATCTCTTAAACCCGGCCTGGATAGCTCTGTCAAGCCTTCAGCACCGGAGAGATGAGTGTGGCATTAGTGATGTGTATATAGATAATATTACAATTGTACCAAACTTGCCTTCACTTCTCGGTACAGAGAGAAGACAGCTTCGATACACTAAGACGGGCAACTAACAGTAACAACACTCTGGCTATATCCTTCTCAAGAACATTGCCTAATTTGAGATCATTCATTCTTAGAATGACTCTAGTTTGGGACAGTACAACAACATCGATGAAATAATCTCAACTGACTAAATGAAATTGTTCGCCTCAACTGGCTCCAACTTCAGCTTTACTATTTGTATGTTTCATAACAATAACATTAATTAAAATGAGCTGAGGAAGGTAACGGCTCTTAGCTTGTTGATAAAGGAAAAAAACCGTGTAAATAAGAGTGAGTGAGAGAGAGAGAGAGAGAGAGAGAGAGAGAGAGAGAGAGAGAGAGAGAGAGAGAGAGAGAGAGAGAGAGAGAGAGAGAGAAATGCTTTATCAGCCACTCACAACACTACCAACCCCTACATCTCCTCTCTCTCTCTCTCTCTCTCTCTCTCTCTCTCTCTCTCTCTCTCTCTCTCTCTCTCTCTATGTACCCACCTTTCCCTTGGATGATGGGAGTGAATAGAGGATGGGAATGACAACAACAAGAAAAAAGGATGAGATGAAAAAAATCTTAGAGAGGCTGGACCTTCAATATGGACCTTCAATATGGACCTTCAATATGGACCTTCAATATGGACCTTCAATATGGACCTTCAAAATGGACCTTCAATATGGACCTTCAATATGGACCTTCAATATGGACCTTCAATATGGACCTTCAAATGGACCTTCAATATGGACCTTCAAAATGGACCTTTAATATTTACAACGCTGTACCAAGGGCCTTTATCCTCTGGTCTATGTAAAGGAAAAATCCATGTAATAATTTGGAAATCTTTAGGTCTAGCAACATCATTCATCATCAATGTTGATGATGGCGAAGAGTTTCATTGATCATCTTTACGTACAAGAATATATTCAATGTAATAATTATAGGCAGTATATCTCCCTGTCTCTTTCCAGGTATGTTTCTCATTGTGTTATTAAAGTTTTTTTTTGTTATTAGACTTCACGTAATACCTTGCAATTGTCAGTCACAGTGGAGCTGCAATTACCCAGCCATGCACACACACCTGTCCCTGACAGTGCTAGCAGCACGCATGAACTATCGCAGCAACACTATCAACACCAACAGCAGCAGCAGCATCACCAGTAGCGTCAGCAGTACTAGCAGCAGTACAAGCAGCAGCATCACCAGTAGCAGCACTATCAGCACCAACAGCACCAACAGCAGCAGCAGCTGCTGCATCTCAAACCAGAAACTTTGAATATAAATTTCATTACAAGAAGAAGTAAAATTTGAATACATTTATAATTAAAACTTTTTCTGAGGTTTTAAACATATCTCAAGGTAACTAAGGGTGCTAATGTTTTCTGCCACTTTGGAGCACCAACAGAAAGTCTCACCCTGAGTCATGTTGTTTCTGGCACTTTTTACCAACAACAGAATGTTTTAATCTAAGTCAAAATACTTCTGGCACTTTGCACCAGAAACAACATATACACAACATTTTTAAATTATTGACCATCTTCTCATAACTGTAGTTCAGTCAAAAATAAATTGTTGTTGGAGTTGAACAGCAGCTCCTGGCCCAACTACTGGTGTTCCTATAAGAGTTTACGAAATGTGATCTCTATCTTCATAGCGAGAAATATTTACTGCAAATTTTTCATATTATTAAGAGACAAACTCCAGCTCATGGCTCTCTACAGGGTGGGTATCGATCCATAGATCCTGGGTCTTTGAGAGTATTGAGTCAAAATTCATTTGCTTTTTGAGTTCTTTGAGGTAAAGCTCGAGGAGTGTTAGGAAGAAGAGGCTGAGTGTCTGTCAATGGGATCTAAATACATCAAGTCCTTGGCTATACCAGGTATGATTAGGTAAACATAAATTTGCCTATTTATGTTTATAAACAACAACAACAAACAACAGCATCATTCTTGGTATCACCGTGATGATTCTTGTAGCTGTAGAAGACGCTGTAGTTGTCCTCCCAGACTGTGGTAATCACCGTGATGATTCTTGTAGTTGTAGGAGACGCTGTAGTTGTTCTCTCAGACTGTGGTAATCACCGTGATGATTCTTGTAGCTGTAGGAGACGCTGTAGTTGTCCTCCCAGACTGTGGTAATCACCGTGATGATTCTTGTAGCTGTAGGAGACGCTGTAGTTGTCCTCCCAGACTGTGGTAATCACCGTGATGATTCTTGTAGCTGTAGGAGACGCTGTAGTTGTCCTCCCAGACTGTGGTAATCACCGTGATGATTCTTGTAGCTGTAGGAGACGCTGTAGTTGTCCTCCCAGACTGTGGTAATCACCGTGATGATTCTTGTAGCTGTAGGAGACGCTGTAGTTGCCCTCCCAGACTGTGGTAATCACCGTGATGATTCTTGTAGCTGTAGGAGACGCTGTAGTTGTCCTCCCAGACTGTGGTAATCACCGTGATGATTCTTGTAGCTGTAGGAGACGCTGTAGTTGTCCTCCCAGACTGTGGTAATCACCGTGATGATTCTTGTAGCTGTAGGAGACGCTGTAGTTGTCCTCCCAGACTGTGGTAATCACCGTGATGATTCTTGTAGCTGTAGGAGACGCTGTAGTTGTCCTCCCAGACTGTGGTAATTACCGTGATGATTCTTGTAGCTGTAGGAGACGCTGTAGTTGTCCTCCCAGACTGTGGTAATCACCTAGCATTTAACTAAGACAAAAATGGAAAAAGGTGAACACAGAAGTGAAAAAAATTGTTCTATTTAATTAGAAATAGCACCGTAGGCGAAGATAATTAGAAGATAGAAGAAAGTACAGAATGCACAGAGAATATACTAAATAAATCATCTCTATACAGATCGTTGCATATGCAACGATCTGCATACAGATGATTTATTTAGTATATACAAGACCAACCACATTCCTGTAGTTATATTTGCCAAGCATCTAGTTGAGGTATACCACCACAGATCATCTGATGAATATTATGCGTGTACTGAGGTGTTGTGACTACTGGGTGTTTGCACTGGTGACTCCGCCTACCACTACTTCACCTCAACTGTCAGCGAATATACTGCACTTTTATCAAGACTGATGGACTGAACACATCTACTCCAGTCTGAGGGACTGATTACCTCAAACTCCTAGCTCACACAGTGGAAGTGACCTAGCTCACACAGTGGAAGTGACCTAGCTCACACAGTGGAAGTGACCTAGCTCACACAGGAGTGCTCACTAGTGACCTAGCTCACACAGTGGAAGTGACCTAGCTCACACAGTGGAAGTGACCTAGCTCACACAGTGGAAGTGACCTAGCTCACACAGTGGAAGTGACCTAGCTCACACAGTGGAAGTGACCTAGCTCACACAGTGGAAGTGACCTAGCTCACACAGTGGAAGTGACCTAGCTCACACAGTGGAAGTGACCTAGCTCACACAGTGGAAGTGAGCCCAATAGCTCACACAGTGGAAGTGACCTAGCTCACACAGTGGAAGTGACCTAGCTCACACAGTGGAAGTGACCTAGCTCACACAGTGGAAGTGACCTAGCTCACACAGTGGAAGTGACCTAGCTCACACAGTGGAAGTGACCTAGCTCACACAGTGGAAGTGACCTAGCTCACACAGTGGAAGTGACCTAGCTCACACAGTGGAAGTGACCTAGCTCACACAGTGGAAGTGACCTAGCTCACACAGTGGAAGTGACCTAGCTCACACAGTGGAAGTGACCTAGCTCACACGTGAAGTGGCACACAGTGAGACCTAGCTCACACAGTGGAAGTGACCTAGCTCACACAGTGGAAGTGACCTAGCTCACACAGTGGAAGTGACCTAGCTCACACAGTGGAAGTGACCTAGCTCACACAGTGGAAGTGACCTAGCTCACACAGTGGAAGTGACCTAGCTCACACAGTGGAAGTGACCTAGCTCACACAGTGGAAGTGACCTAGCTCACACAGTGGAAGTGACCTAGCTCACACAGTGGAAGTGACCTAGCTCACACAGTGGAAGTGACCTAGCTATCACAGTGGAAGTGACCTAGCTCACACAGTGGAAGTGACCTAGCTCACACAGTGGAAGTGACCTAGCTCACACAGTGGAAGTGACCTAGCTCACACAGTGGAAGTGACCTAGCTCACACAGTGGAAGTGACCTAGCTCACACAGTGGAAGTGACCTAGCTCACACAGTGGAAGTGACCTAGCTCACACAGTGGAAGTGACCTAGCTCACACAGTGGAAGTGACCTAGCTCACACAGTGGAAGTGACCTAGCTCACACAGTGGAAGTGACCTAGCTCACACAGTGGAAGTGACCTAGCTCACACAGTGGAAGTGACCTAGCTCACACAGTGGAAGTGACCTAGCTCCACAGTGGAAGTGACCTAGCTCACACAGTGGAAGTGACCTAGCTCACACAGTGGAAGTGACCTAGCTCACACAGTGGAAGTGACCTAGCTCACACAGTGGAAGTGACCTAGCTCACACAGTGGAAGTGAGCCTAGCTCACACAGTGGAAGTGACCTAGCTCACACAGTGGAAGTGAGCTAGCTCACACAGTGGAAGTGACCTAGCTCACACAGTGGCAGTGACCTAGCTCACAGTGGAAGTGACCTAGCTCACACAGTGGAAGTGACCTAGCTCACACAGTGGAAGTGAGCTAGCTCACACAGTGGAAGTGACCTAGCTCACACAGTGGAAGTGACCTAGCTCACACAGTGGAAGTGACCTAGCTCACACAGTGGAAGTGACCTAGCTCACCAGTGGAAGTGACCTAGCTCACACAGTGGAAGTGACCTAGCTCACACAGTGGAAGTGACCTAGCTCACACAGTGGAAGTGACCTAGCTCACACAGTGGAAGTGACCAGCTCACACAGTGGAAGTGACCTAGCTCACACAGTGGAAGTGACCTAGCTCACACAGTGGAAGTGACCTAGCTCACACAGTGGAAGTGACCTAGCTCACACAGTGGAAGTGACCTAGCTCACACAGTGGAAGTGACCTAGCTCACACAGTGGAAGTGACCTAGCTCACACAGTGGAAGTGACCTAGCTCACACAGTGGAAGTGACCTAGCTCACACAGTGGAAGTGACCTAGCTCACACAGTGGAAGTGACCTAGCTCACACAGTGGAAGTGACCTAGCTCACACAGTGGAAGTGACCTAGCTCACAGTGGACAGTCCACAGTGAAGTGACCTAGCTCACACGTGAGTGACCTGAGTGAAGTGACCTAGCTCACAGTGGAAGTGACCTAGCTCACAAGTGGAAGTGACCTAGCTCACACAGTGGAAGTGACCTAGCTCACACAGTGGAAGTGACCTAGCTCACACAGTGGAAGTGACCTAGCTCACACAGTGGAAGTGACCTAGCTCACACAGTGGAAGTGACCTAGCTCACACAGTGGAAGTGACCTAGCTCACACAGTGGAAGTGACCTAGCTCACACAGTGGAAGTGACCTAGCTCACACAGTGGAAGTGACCTAGCTCACACAGTGGAGTGACCTAGCTCACACAGTGGAAGTGACCTAGCTCACACAGTGGAAGTGACCTAGCTCACACAGTGGAAGTGACCTAGCTCACACAGTGGAAGTGACCTAGCTCACACAGTGGAAGTGACCTAGCTCACACAGTGGAAGTGACCTAGCTCACACAGTGGAAGTGACCTAGCTCACACATGATGACTGTCACAGAGTCTGGAGTGACCTGCTACCAGTGAGTGACCATCACAGTGGAATGACCTAGCTCACACAGTGGAAGTGACCTAGCTCACACAGTGGAAGTGACCTAGCTCACACATTGGAAGTGACCTAGCTCACACAGTGGAAGTGACCTAGCTCACTGACACATGGAAGTGACCTAGCTCACACAGTGGAAGTGACCTAGCTCACACAGTGGAAGTGACCTAGCTCACACAGTGGAAGTGACCTAGCTCACACAGTGGAAGTGACCTAGCTCACACAGTGGAAGTGACCTCAGCTCACACATTGGAAGTGACCTAGCTCACACAGTGGAAGTGACCTAGCTCACACAGTGGAAGTGACCTAGCTCACACAGTGGAAGTGACCTAGCTCACACAGTGGAAGTGACCTAGCTCACACAGTGGAAGTGACCTAGCTCACACAGTGGAAGTGACCTAGCTCACACAGTGGAAGTGACCTAGCTCACACAGTGGAAGTGACCTAGCTCACACAGTGGAAGTGACCTAGCTCACACAGTAGAAATGAACTGAGAATTGGGGATGACTGAAAATATATCCTGATTTTGCCCACTGTCAATAACACTGGTCTGCATTTGGAATGTTTTTAATTTTTATTTTTATTCATGGTTGCGACCTTACATATTCTAAAGCATTTTGCTCTATCACGTAAGGATTTTGAATAAAATACCAATTAATGATAATAAAAATGTGAATTTTTAATCAATTGTTACTTTATCAAAATTAGACAAGTAATCATGGAAAAGCACATTGTGTTAGTTTTAAGAACATATGAATTCCAAATCAACGTGAATCAAATCAAATGATTTTCTTAAAAAAAATATGCTTCTAATGGTTAGCCTACATATTGAGTCAAAGGAAGGAGGACCACTTTGATTTTCGCTTGTGCTGTGCATCGAGACCATTACGTTTCAATGATCAGCAGAAATCCGCCATCATGCGGACATTCCATTTGCCCTGGTATCGAGTTTCAATGGTGAAAATATTCTGAAGGAACCGCTCTCCTTGTTCCTCACTGTAGTCCCCACAATTGTTGGGAAAATAGTAAAGATATGAGGGCAAAAAGTGCATCTTCACACTCATTCTGGACCCAAGTTGTTGGAAACTTGAAATCAGGTCTTGGATCATTTTTTCATATTCGGGGGAGCGCCTGTTTCCCAGGAAGTTGTAGACAATCTGCTTGCATATAAACCAGGCATTCACCTCGACACCTGCTAATGCTTCATCAAAATGCTTGTCCTTCATCAATTCCTAAATCTGAGGGCCAACAAAGATTCCTGCCTTTAGCTTGCCTTCACTTATATGAGGAAACTTTGACTTCAGGTACTTGAAAGCAGTTCCATTCTTGTTCAAGGCCTTCACAAAATTTTTCATAAGCCCTAATTTGATGTAGAGTGGTGGCAGCAGAATTTTCTTGGGGTCAACTAGTGGCACAGTTTTAACGTTGTGATTTCTGGATAAGAAGCTGGTTCTTGGTGGCCAGTCTTTTTGTTCATAGTGGTGGCTGTGCAATAACTTTTAAATCACAACAAATGAGAAAATTGTGATTCTTATACTTGATTACAGATATTAGTTTCTTCATATTTGCGTAAGTTTCTGACATTTGGACACTATGGCCAATTGGCACAGAAGCAGCTGTGTTGCCATGCCATTGTAGAGAAGTACATCCTTTAAACTTCTTTTAGAAGAATCAATGAAGAGTCTCCATTCATCTGCTTTGTATGACATCCCCATGTGTTCAGTAAGGCCAGAAATATTTGAACAGAAAACTAAAGATTCCTCTTTGTCAAAGAACTGAGTGAATTCCGATTCACAATGACGGTACCAAGCGAATGTTGTTCCAGGAGCTAGAAGCTTGTGTTCCTTCAGTTTAGAGGCAAGTAACTGTGCACTTTCTTTTGGAAGGTTTTGAAGGGTTTGGGATAGTCATTTGTTGGTGGTTCATAGTCTACTTCCATCTCCTTAGAATCACTGGTATCAGACTCTGATGAAATTTGCCATGTCTCAGGTGGCACAGGTACAGGAATATCTTCAGAGTGTAGAAAAGGCCTTATTGCTGAAGGAATATTTGGGTATATTATGCGATCTTTAGTCTTCTTGTTGAATCCAGCTACTTTAGTCATGCAAAAGTGGCAGTCATCATGGTGGTTCATCTTCTTCCCTCATACCATTGGTACTCCAAAGGGCATACATTTAAGTTTTCCAACTGACCACATTTGGAGCTTACTGATGCAACTCTTGCAAGCTTTGTGTGGTGCAAATGGTTTGTCTTGGTCTCCAAGTTTGCAGCTAAAATAAGCAAAGTAGCAGAGCTTCAATAAAGGAGTAATGTTGCTCCGGGAATCTGAAGGTGAATTGCCCGCAGATATACCAAAATATATTATATTTAGCATTTAAGTCAATTAAAGGTAAGCATTTTAATTGGTAATATATCACTTTCTCATTTACTTATGTTATACGAAAAGAGGAAAGTAACGTTTCCATATAACTTAACAACCTGATGTGATAGAGATGAATAAAAAACACAATGAATCACTATTTTCCATATATATTCCGAAAAAGATAACATAGAGTCAATACAAAAATCATGCAGACCAGTGTAATGTTAACCACTAAAACTTTTTTTCTGTATGTGACTGTGACCTAATTCATGTCTGCATAAATAACTCATTACGATTGAAACCAGATATAAACATGTAAATAGTTCATTACCATTGTAACTTGTCCAGCTATCAGAACTTTGTGGCCCAGTACCTGGACCCATTATGTACCTCTGTAATGTTGAGGTTCAGTCCCTGGACCCATTATGTACCTCTGTAATGTTGAGGTACAGTCTCTGGACCCATTATTTACCTCTGTAATGTTGAGGTACAGTCCCTGGACCCATTATGTACCGCTGTAATGTTGAGGAACAGTCCCTGGACCCATTATGTACCTCTGTAATGTTGAGGTACAGTCTCTGGACCCCTTATGTACCTCTGTAATGTTGAGGTACAGTCCCTGGACCCATTATGTACCTCTAATGTTGAGGTACAGTCCTTGGACCTATTATGTGCCTCTGTAATGTTTTGGTACAGTTCCTGGACCCTTTATATACTCTGTAATGTTGAGGTACAGTCTCTGGATCCATTATGTACCTCTATAATATCTAGGTAGAGTTCCTGGACCCATTATCTGCCTCTCTAATGCTGAGGTAGTCTTTGGACCCATTATAAGCCTCTGTAATCTTTTGACTACCACCCACATAATGGGTGTTGGAAATGAATGGCTGTCCAGAGCGATTGGTATAAATTGCTGGCTGGACAAACACTGTAAGGATAATGCAGTCCCATTCATTGACAACTGGGACCACTTCTATGGCCGAAATAACATGTGTGTCAGGGATGGGGTTCACTTATCCAGGGCAGGTGTAGGATTTCTAGCTAGCTCAGTTGAGGATGTTGTTAGGGCTTTAAACTAGGATTAGTTAGAGGTATGGGTTTAGGAATGATAAATAATTAGGGTCAAACTATTGATTCAGGCTTTGATATCAAATCTGAATGGGGATTAGTCACTAGTGGCGTTCCACAAGGATCAGTGTTAGGCCCATTGTTGTTCATAATTTACATAAATGACCTTGATGAAGGAATTACAAGTGACATGAGTAAATTTGCTGATGATGCAAAAATAGGCCGTATGATTCATTCTGAGGAGGATACCATTGAACTCTAGGAGGATTTGGACAAATTAATGTCTTGGTCTGAAAAGTGGCAGACAAGTGTAAGGTACTAGTCCTTGGTAATGAAAATATCCCTCGAATTTATAAACTAGGTGAAGTAGAGCTTGATCATACAGAATGTGAAAAAGACTTGGGAGTCATGGTAAGCAGGAATCTAAAGCCAAGACAACAGTGCCTAAGTGTGCGCAATAAGGCTAACAGATTCCTAGGATTTATTTCAAGAAGTATAAGCAACAGAAGTCCAAAAGTTATTTTACAGCTCTATACATTACTAGTGAGACCTCATTTGGATTATGCAGCTCAGTTTTGGTCTCCTTACTACAGGATGGATATAGATTAATTGGAGAACATACAGAGAAGAGAAGAATGACTAAAATGATTTACAGTATAAGGAATCTCCCGTATGAAGATATACTTAGAGCGTTGAATCTCCACTCTCTGGAGAGACGTAGAATGAGGGGTGTACACAAGTGGATGATGCGCATGAATAAGGGAGATATTAAAAATTACTGAAGATATCGAACCCAGTAAGAACCAGAAATAACGTATTTAAATTGGATAAATTTAGATTTAGAAAGAACATAGGCAAGAACTGGTTTTCAAACAGAGTTGTAGTTGCGTGGAACAATCGTCCGAGTAGGGTGATAGAGGCTAGGACCCTGGGTAGCTTTTAAAAGAGATTGGACACATATATAAGTGGGAGGGGCTGGGTTTGATTGGTGTCGTGAGTACGGGAGTAAATTCTTAGGTAGTGGTGGTTTTGATAAGGACTTGCCTTGTATGGGCCAGTAGGCCCTCTGCAGTGTTCCTCCATTCTTATGTTCTTATGATGGTTATGGGGTAACTACCACCCACAGGACGGGTATGGGGTGACTACCACCCACAGGATGGGTATGGGGTTACTACCATCCACATAATGGTTATGAGGTGACTACCACCTACAGGATGGGCATGGGGTTACTACCACCCACAGGATGGGTATGGGGTTACTACCACCCACAGGATGGGTATGGGGTAACTACAACCCACTGGATGGGTATGGGGTGACTACTACCCACAGGATGTATATGGGGTGACTACCACCCACAGGATGGGTATGGGGTTACTACCACCCACAGGATGTGTATAGGGTTACTACCACCCACTGGATGGGTATGGGGTGACTACCACCCACAGGATGTGTATGGGTGACTACCACGCACAGGATGTGTATGAGGAGACTACTACCCACTGGATGGGTATGAGGAGACTACTACCCACTGGATGGGTATGAGGGAACATAATAAAGTTATTAAACTTAACCTGTAGGGAACAACCTCAAATGATCAACAAAAGATAAAAAAAAAAAAAAAAAACATTTCAACAAATGAGTTGTAAGCAATTTAACAAATTATTTTTCTAACGTAAAAGTTACATTAGTAAAAATAGTAAATAGTGGAACATTGGGAAACGAAATATAACCCAAGGGTTTGCTAATCTCTCTAAGAGGTATCTTAGTGTTCCAGCAGGGAAAGGTTGCTCTGAATGAGAGATGGTTTCAGTAGCAATCAATACATTTAAGGATTCTATTGCAATTTGCTCATTGCTTCTTGAAAGTGTCCAAGGGTTATCAGCGGATACTTATGTCAACTATAACGTGTTACTGGAAGCAAATGGAGGTGTAGTAGTTTATATGATGGAAGATGTCAGATGAGTCCCCAATGAAAGGACTTTGTTTCTAAGTTTTTAATGATGTTCCTGCGTTTACCCTTCGTCGTGATCATAAAGTCGGCCCTGATTTAGGTACGGAGATAAAAAAGGCCTCGTTATCTAAACTTTCTATATATAATGTTGTAGAGTGGGCTATATTCAAGAGAGGATTCCATTGATAAATATTAAGCTTTTTGTGTGTATTTTCTTTGAAAGATCCAGACAATGAGCATCCCAGGGTCAGCATCCCAGGGCCAGTATCCCAGGGCCAGTATCCCAGGGCCAGCATTTCATTTTCTAGTTACAACCTTGCCAGACACTGCCGTCTCCTTACCTAAGAAATGACGTTCATATAGGAAGAAAATAACATCTCCTTAATTGCAGAACTTAAATAGGCACTCTGAGGCCGAAGCAATCAGTATACCTTCATGTTTTATGGCCAAGAATGTTGTTCATATGAAGAATGACTAATAAAACTAGTAGAGGAGTACTGGGCTGGAGAGTAGTAAAGAATAGTAAGGATGATAGTACTTAAAGGTTTTCAGGACCAATGGCTTCATGAAGCCCATAATTCATCCATTGGAAGTCACTTGGGAGAAACTAAAACACTATTTATGATAAGCAGTGTCTGCTTTGTATCTCGACTGTCCTGTAAGCACAGGAAACAGCAGTACAGGAGGACCCTGCTTATACAGCGGGTTAGGTTCTGAGCTACTGCTGTATAGTGAAAATCGCTGTAAAGTGATTTTTTTTTTTCACTTTCAAATGCGTATAAAAGCCTGATAACATGTTTACATTATCATATATTAAGTGAGCAGCAGAGCTAGACATAAAAAAATGCAAATACAATACACACATTACTTAGCTTACAGTGAGTGGTGAATATATTTAATGCAGGAAGTCTGAATAAATGAAGAATATGTATAAACAATACCACGGGTGGGGTTCGAACCCGCGATCGAGAGTCTCAAAACTCCAGACCGATGCGCTAGCTACTGGGCCAGCTAGTTTCAAAAAGATTCATCCAACTAGGTATATATACCATAGGAAGGTTAGCATAGGCACGACTGTGTCCACAAAATGTAAGTTTTTACAGACGAATCTGCTAGCATGACAGTGACGAACTCTAGCTCCAGTCCCCTCATATGGTGTAGAAATATACCTAGTTGGATGAATCTTATTGAAGCTAGCTGGCCCAGTGGCTTACGCGACGGTCTGGAGTTTTGAGACTCTCTGATCGCGGGTTCTAACCCCACCCGTGGTATGGTTTGTTTGCAATCGCGTCATTACGATTTCGTGAGTCGTGAAGAATAGGTATAATTGAAATCTGCTGCATTAGCGAAGCACTGTAAAGCGAAGCACTGTAAAGCGAAGCACTATAAAGCGAAGCACTATAAAGCGAAGCACTATAAAGCAGGGCCTGCCTGTACTTTATAAATCTACTTTTCTGTCTCAGTAACAAATATTTCTCTCTAAGATCAAAACAGATTTTTCACCTAAACTTCTCATGTTCAATTAGAGTGACGAGTTTTTGTTGTGTTTCATATGTTTTAAGTCTCAAGTGAGAGGTAAAGGCAGACTTAGTAACGTGTTGCCATTCTGAAGTAACACTGCCTTCAGACTTATTTTGCAACATCAATAGTTAACAAGGGCCACATTGCAGGATCACGATGCGTACCTAAAACATCCATTAACATCACAACAATAACATGATTCTTCCAATTTAAAGTAAGTTTCTAATATTTTCTGACGCTTTCTGAACAAATTGACTCTTGCGTCTGGGTACAATTAGTTCCACTGGCGCAGTCTTGATCCAAGTACCGGTGACTGTTTCTTGATTATTAAAGATAACGTACATGTTCGTTAAGGTCACTTTGAGTCACTACAAATGGTTCCTGGTTGTTGACTCCAGCTGCTTCAAACTCAGAATCTGAGTTAGTGGCTTTTTTATCATTATTCAAGGAAAATATATCTTTACAGGCTGGTGGTACTGGAATAGGAAGATCCTCTGAATATTCCATCGGTCTGATTACAGAAGGAAGATCAGGATATGTTATTTTGAATTTATTATTTGACGAAGATACCGACACTTTTGTGATCCAGAAATAACAATTCGTGTTGTGATCCTTTGGTTGTCTCCATACCATCGTGACCGTTGATGGCAAGTATGACTTCCAGCAAGCCACTTAGCTGAAGTAAGTCACACAACAGTAATGAGGTGCTCACAGTTGAAGTAAGTCACACAACAGTAATGAGGTGCTCACAGTTGAAGTAAGTCACACAACAGTAATGAGGTGCTCACAGTTGAAGTAAGTCACACAACAGTAATGAGGTGCTCACAGTTGAAGTAAGTCACACAACAGTAATGAGGTGCCCACAGCTGAAGTAAGTCACACAACAGTAATGAGGTGCCCACAGCTGAAGTAAGTCACACAACAGTAATGAGGTGCTCACAGTTGATGTAAGTAACACAACAATAATGAGGTGCTCACAGTTGAAGTAAGTCACACAACAGTAATGAGGTGCCCACAGTTGAAGTAAGTCACACAACAGTAATGAGGTGCTCACAGTTGAAGTAAGTCACACAACAGTAATGAGGTGCTCACAGCTGAAGTAAGTCACACAACAGTAATGAGGTGCTCACAGTTGAAGTCACACAACAGTAATGAGGTGCTCACAGTTGAAGTAAGTCACACAACAGTAATGAGGTGCTCACAGTTGAAGTAAGTCACACAACAGTAATGAGGTGCTCACAGTTGAAGTAAGTCACACAACAGTAATGAGGTGCTCATAGTTGAAGTAAGTCACACAACAGTAATGAGGTGCCCACAGTTGAAGTAAGTCACACAACAGTAATGAGGTGCTCACAGTTGAAGTAAGTCACACAACAGTAATGAGGTGCCCACAGTTGAAGTAAGTCACACAACAGTAATGAGGTGCTCACAGTTGAAGTCACACAACAGTAATGAGGTGCTCACAGTTGAGTAAGTCACACAACAGTAATGAGGTGCTCACGGTTGAAGTAAGTCACACAACAGTAATGAGGTGCTCACAGTTAAAGTAAGTCACACAACAGTAATGAGGTGCTCACAGTTGAAGTAAGTCACACAACAGTAATGAGGTGCCCACAGTTGAAGTAAGTCACACAACAGTAATGAGGTGCTCACAGTTGAAGTAAGTCACACAACAGTAATGAGGTGCTCACAGTTAAAGTAAGTCACACAACAGTAATGAGGTGCTCACAGTTGAAGTAAGTCACACAACAATAATTAGGTGCTCACATCTGGAGTAAGTCACACAACAGTAATGAGGTGCTCACAGTTGAAGTAAGTCACACAACAGTAATGAGGTGCCCACAGTTGAAGTAAGTCACACAACAGTAATGAGGTGCTCACAGTTGAAGTAAGTCACACAACAGTAATGAGGTGCTCACAGTTGAAGTAAGTCACACAACAGTAATGAGGTGCTCACAGTTGATGTAAGTCACACAACAGTAATGAGGTGCTCACAGTTGATGTAAGTCACAAATAGTAATGAGGTGCTCACAGTTAATGTAAGTCACACAACAGTAATGAGGTGCTCACAGTTGATGTAAGTCACACAACAGTAATGAGGTGCTCACATCTGAAGTAAGTCACACAACAGTAATGAGGTGCTCACAGTTGAAGTAAGTCACACAACAGTAATGAGAATAAAGCTGTCACACATATATAACAAAAATATTACTGCCATTTAAACAACCAAGTGACATTGTTGTCTTATAACTTGACGGTTGAAAAATTTGCTTACTATGAAATAAAAAGAAAAAACAAACGATTAGTGATGAAACAATCCAAATAATCCACAAAAAAATAAACCAAAACCATAAATGA
The DNA here is from genome assembly GCA_009830355.1 of Cherax destructor. Classification (NCBI taxonomy): domain Eukaryota; kingdom Metazoa; phylum Arthropoda; class Malacostraca; order Decapoda; family Parastacidae; genus Cherax; species Cherax destructor. The sequence continues at coordinate 37,185 of WNWK01011656.1, read as the reverse complement.
TCTTGTATACAATGACCAAACAATCAGTAGACAATAGTATAGTATTTGAATAGCAATTAGGGTGAGTATGGGGCAACACGTACGGTTTCTATTTCACAGAAACCGTACGTGTTGGAGCAAAACTATGGTCAGGTTTGAATTCAGAGTCCTGGAATTAGTTAGAAACCCATCTTTAAAAACATGGGTTTTAAACTAATTTCGGTGTTATTTAAGATTGTCTTAAATAACTACACAATGTCGTCTATATCTAAAAAACACTTTAAATTACTGTAGATAAAATAACCAGCACAGAATAGAAAGAAATTAATGACTTCGTTTCGGTCCGACTTGGACCATTAATTAGTCACGCACTAGTTAGTGGCCAAAGTCGGACCGAAACGTCGTTGTAACTTAAGTTTCTTGCTCCTGTGTGCGAGTTATTTGTTCCAGTCACAACATTGTGCAGTTTTGTTAAACAAAACTTTTATCAGATTAAAAAATATCTTTAATATAACAACATTGGTTTGGTTACTTCCATACTATGCAGCTGCATCTAAACCATACCACGGGTGGGGTTAGAACCCGCGGTCAGAGAGTTCGAACCCCACCCGTGGTATGGTTTGTTTGCAATCGTGGGGTTACGATTTCGTAAGTCACTCCGTTCAAACTTAAGAAAATATCGATGAATACGAAATATTACCATATATTATAATACTGACCATTATATATTATATAAATAAAAATTACCGAATGCCAAAATTTTATGAAAAAAAAACGAAAGATTTAAAAAGCAAATAGTTTAGGCAAGCCGTGAAGAGTAGACATTAGTTGTAATGGAGCCAGAAGGTGATAAATGGCCTCCGTTAATTATCCCAAACTGCAACGTATTTCCTCCAGATGTTAATATTGTATGGACCTCTTACTGAGGCAAGCCTCCAGCTCCAGGTATGTAAATGCTTTTGATGGACTTAGACTCATCAACTAAAGTTCTCTCTCTAGGAAGCTGATGTTTTAAGGGGTTACCAAAGATGTAAATGGTATTTAGGTTACAAATGAAAATGATGACAAACGGAGCAGGTTGACATATGAGAGTAAGCAATCACAGAAGCATGAGCAATGGATCACATCACTGTGAAGTAGTATACACGACTTTGTCAATTCCTGAGCTAACCTTCATGTTTGATCCGAGACAACCTGTGGGGTTCTCAGGAGTGAAGTGGTGGCCAACCCCGCATCGTAAGAAATAGTAGAAGAGAAAAGATAGAAATGCCCTCGTGTCATGCGACGAATGACACAAGAAGAAACTAGATGTTGCCGAGGTGTGCGCCTCTCTCAGAGATGACGAAGGTAATGACTGAACAAAAGCCACTCACATTCATTGCGTTATAGTCATTTACACCTATATAAGACCATTTTCCCTCACTTTAATGCACTCAACCCTGTTACACACTTCTGCCACCGGCTCTCTGGCCACTTTCTCCATTTCCTTCGTCTCGAACTCTTGCCAATACATTGTTGTAACTGGCCTCTACCTTATCGACAGTCTCAAAGAAAACAAGAGAAATCTTCACACCTTACTGACACTAACATCGCTCTTTACCTCCATGACAAGCTGTTATGGCAAGCTCCCTTCTTCGTGTCTTTATAGACTTCATTTCTTTCAATCAGTCGCTACTGTGTCCCACGTCCCTAACATATATCTACACCCTGGCTCTGTTGTCGTCGGCTCTTGTTCACTCTGGGAGACTCTCAAACAACCCTCCAATTTTCATAACACTCGTCAGCTCAATGGATTTTACTGTTTTACCACTGACGAAGTCAAATTTGAGTAGTCTTCACTGAACCTTGACTGGTGTTCAAAACACACTGTACCATGTCTGGTGTTCAAGACACTGAACCTTCACTGGTGGTCAAGACACACTGTACCATGCCTGGTGTTCAAGACACTGAACCTTGACTGGTGCTCAAGACAAACTGAACCTTGACTAGTGTTCGTGACACTGAACCTTTACTGTTATTCAAGGCAAACTGAACCTTGACTGGTGTTCAAGACACTAAATTTTTACTGTTGTTCAAGACAAACTGAACCTTGACTAGTGCTCAAGACAAACTGAAACTTGACTGGTGCTCAAGACACACTCAACCTTGACTGGTGTTCAATACACACTCAACCTTGACTGGTGTTCAATACACACTCAACCTTGACTGGTGTTCAATACACACTCAACCTTGACTGGTGTTCAATACACACTCAACCTTGACTGGTGTTCAATACACACTCAACCTTGACTGGTGTTCAATACACACTCAACCTTGACTGGTGTTCAAGACACTCAACCTTTACTGTTGTTCAAGGCAAACTGAACCTTGACTGGTGCTCAAGACAAACTGAACCTTGACTGGTGCTCAAGACAAACTGAATCTTGACTGGTGTTCAATACACTGAACCTTTACTGTTGTTCAAGGCAAACTGAACCTTGACTGGTGCTCAAGACAAATTGAACTTTGACTGGTGCTCAAGACACTGAACCTTGACTGGTGCTCAAGACAAACTGAACCTTGACTGCTGCTCAAGACAAACTGAACCTTGACTGGTGTTCAAGACAAACTGAACCTTGACTGGTGTTCAAGACACTGAACCTTTACTGTTGTTCAAGGCAAACTGAACCTTGACTGGTGTTCAAGACACTGAACCTTGACTGGTGTTCAAGACACTGAACCTTCCACATTAATCCACCTCCTTTAACCTCAATCTTCTAAGTGGTGCTGCCACTGAAACTTTATACGCGTTATTCAATCAACCTTCAACCAGTTAGTCTTAAAAAAGACTTGCCCAGTCTCACACACACACACACACACACACACACACACACACACACACACACACACACACACACACACACACACACACACACACACACACACACACACGAACACGCACACGCACGCACGCACACACACGCACACGAACACACGCACACACATACACAGCTGTGACTCGACCCCTGCAACAACAACTAGGTGAGTACACACACACACACAAACGAACATAAGCTTTACATTTTGTGGTAACTAGCGAGAAAAAATGGTATCCCAAAGAGCAGGTCGAAAAGTCAGGGAAGAAAAAATGGGCAGCAGAGTTCAAGAAAAGGAACAAGAGTGGTAAAGGAGGCTAGAAGAGCTTAGCATAAAATGGAGGATAGGAGTGCTGCAGAGAGCAAGAAGTGGGAGTTAGAAGACATAGCTGCAGAGGCTAGGATACGAAACGTAGAGGAGGATCTGAAAATGCTGAAACAGATTAGCAAACTGAAGAGAAGAGCAGGCATGACATCAGGAACTGGAACATCAGTAACAAACAAGGGGACTAAAGGAAATAAAGGAGATAAGTCATATGCTGAAACCCTATCAGACCACTGGGGTGCCAGGGAAAAGTCGAGAAGTGACAGGACATTGGGTAAAGGACAGCAGAGAGAGGGGATTGAAGAAAGGAAAGGAGGCAGGTTCTTTGCAGAGGTGTCATCAGACCATCAAGAGATCCAGGAAATGGTAAGGAAAGCAACAATGAAGATACTTATGTTGGATCATGAGATACGAAGGGAAATAAATGAAAGGAGAGGTCAATCTTTGTTCATGGGCTTCAGCAGGTCAAAGGGGAAATTTATGAAGACGACAGGGATGGGGAGAAAACAAGGACTGAAAATATCATGAAAGAGATAAGAGAGGAAGACATGACCCAGGTGACAAATGTTCTGAGAATATAGGGCTTCTCAAGAAACTGTCCAGTCAAATTGATTTTCAATTAAAAATGGTGCAAAACAGGATCCTGCAGAAGAAAGCACGACTAAGGGGCTCATCAAATTACCAGCAGGTGTACCTCGACTGCAACAGAACATGAGAAGAAAGAAACTGAGAGGACACAAAGACACAAGGAGCAGAAAAGAGAGTCAAGGATGTAGATGGGCAACGATAACCCAGGCTCACGAAGTAGAGCAAACAAACTCCCTCAGAACCACCTACAGAAGAACCTCAACCCCGACAACCCCACCACAAGCAAGCAAACTAATCCAAAACATCACACACACCATACCCACAGCCTTCACCACCCCACAAGAAAACTCCACCTTCACAGCAGCCCCAATAGTATCATACCAGTCTCCCGCTACCCCAGCCCGAACAAACCCACAGAATTAGAAAAAGAACTGAAGATTTGGTACACAAACACAGATGGAATAATGAGAAATGAGAGGAGTGGCATGAAAGTATCATGGAGATATCCCCAGACATTATAGCACTTACAGAAATGAAGCTCGCAGGGATAACATATGCGATGTTTCCATCTAGATAACAGATCCTGAGGAAAGATAGAGGGAGCAGAGGGGGGAGGAGGAGTAGCATTGCACATCAAAAACCGGTGGAGAATTGAGGAAATGGAAGGAATGGACGAAATGGAAGGGACTACATAGTACGAACAATTCAGACTGGGGGTCTCAAGGTGGTGAGTGCAGTGATGTACTTCCCACCACAGAACAGCAGGAGGCCAAGAAAAGAAAATGATGAGAGCAACAGAGCAATGTGGACACACTAGCTGAGGGGGCCAGAAGGGCCCACATGGATAGGGCAAAGTTACTACTTTTAGGTGTGATTACTATTTGTGGATGGTACTGGAAAACCTCATGCATCAACATTTAGGGACACTACCAGCGAGAGAGAGGAGAAGATGACCCAGCAAGACTGGACCTGGTATTCACCTTGAGTAGTTCAGACATTCAGGACATCACATACGAAAGGCCCCTAGGAGCTAGTGACCATGTGGTCCTGAGTTACAAGGAGAGGGAAGCAGGAAGAGTAGGAGAGAAGCCAAACTACGGGATCACCATCTATCCTTGGAAGAATGGCAAGCTCTTAGCATGGGATTATACCTGTGTGTCGACACTAGCTGACACCTACATCCATCACAGTGTCGGGCGACAGGGAGGAGCTGCTGACCACAGAGCACAGGCATGAAGAATTTCCTGCATGAGGTTCAGTGAGAAAGAGAACTGGTGGGAAAATAGTAAATGAAATGATGGACTACGTGTTAACAAAATGCAAGGAGGCAGAAAAGGTTCATTCCCAAGGGCAACAGAAATAATGGGAAGACCAGAACGAGCCCTTGATTCACCCAAAGGTGCCAAGAGGCCAAAACTAAGTGTGCTAGAGAATGGAAAATGTATAGAAGACAAAGTACTCAGGAAAATAAAGAGATTAGTCGAAGAGCCAGATATGAATATGCACAGATAAGGAGGGAGGGGAGGCCCAGGGGCAATACGAAAACGACATAACATCGAAAGCCAAGTCTGACTCGAAGCTGTTGTACAGCCACATCAGGAGGAAAACAACAGTCAAGGACCAAGTAATCAGGCTGAGGAAGGAAGGAGGAGACTTCACAAGAAACGACCGAGAAGTATGTAAAGAGCTCAACACAAGGTTTAAGGAAATATTCTCAGTTGAGACAGAAAAAACTCCGGAAAGCCAAAATGGTGGGGTACACAAACAAGTGCTGGACACAATACACACAACCGAGGAGGAGGTGAAGAGGCTGCTAATTAGAGTAAATATAGTAATTAGAGTAAATAGCATTTATTAGCACTTTAGAGCATTTACTAAGGTATAGGGCATGTCGGCAAGATAGGCTCCACCAATACACACACATACGAAAGTGCACATGCAAGAACCCATGGTCACACACACACGTGTTTCTTCAGGCACTTGTAGAAGCAGAGAGCAGATTTAGTATCATTGACAGGTAGATTGGCTAAGGAGGAGTAAGTGAGGAGGATTGTTTTTCGGGCACACACTCACTCTCTCACACACACACTAGGTAGCTAAGAATCTAGGAAGTAGGTATTCTTCGAAGAAGGATAAACATAGAAGGAACTAGCTTGTAGGCGGTTGGGTCAGCATCAGGTCAAAGTCAGACCAGAGAACCACAAGTACACACGGACCTGCAAACATTCTGAGCACCCATATGCACGCATAATGCACACACACATTTGTGCACACACTCAAGCCCAAAACTAATGATTACACAAGCACATATGTACACATATACATATACATGCACACAGGCCAATTTACACCTCACTGTGACTTGATAATATCCTACCCATTCCCTTCCCTACTCCTCTCTCTCTCTCTCTCTCCTTCCCCCATTCTATCTTTTCCTTCCTCTCTCCCTCCTTCCCTCCCCTTTCTCTCCCTCTAGCCCCATTCCCACTCTTTTCTCTACTTCCCCATCACTCTCCCTGTCCCCCTTCCTCCCTCTCCCCATTTTTCTCCCCTTACAACTCCCCACCCCACCTCCTTTATCCCTCTTTCTCCCCACCTCTCTCTCTCTTTCTCTACCCCTCTTTCTCTCCACCTCTCCCACTCTCTCTCTCTCCACCTCTCCCTTCACCTCTCTCTACTTGTTTCTCTCTCTCACACACACACACACACACACACACACACACACACACACACACACACACACACACACACACACACACACACACACACACACACACACACACACACAAACACAACACACACACACACACACACACACACATACACAAACAGAACACACACACACACACACACACACACACATACACAAACAGAACACACACGTGCTGCAAAAACTTAACCCATTAAAATAAAATGGTAGCTCGTAGGGAAAGTCAAAGGCTCCTTCTTCCTTACCAGATGGTCCTGGATGGAAGAGCAATGTAAAAGGATGGATCCATAATTAACAGAAAATGCACAATACCGTGACTGGAACAATACACACACAACACACACATAGAAAAGAGGAGCTTACGACGACGTTTCGGTCCGACTTGGACCATTTACAAAGTCACACTAACACAAAGGACAGGTGGAAGGGGTTATATATAGGCAGGCAGACAGGGCAGGGCACAAGAAAGTGGTGGAGGGGTAATAGTGGAAGTAGTAGTGATAGTGGAAGTAGTAGTGATAGTGGAAGTAGTAGTAGTAGTAGTGGAGTCAGTCATATTCTAGGAAAGGAGCACTGCAATGGAGCTGGCGGCCCGCATAGGGTAAGGACAGGAACACAGAGGAAAAAATGAAAATAAAATAAAGAAGGACAAATACAAGGCAAGAGAAAAAAAAAGAAAACTCAGAGGAGAAAGAAGAAAGAGGAGAAGGGGGAAGAGATAGAAGGAATCAGGTTAAGTCACGGGTGTTCTGAAGTTTGGAGCATTTAACAATGTAATGGGAGAGGAAAGCATCAACAGAGACAAAGCCAGGGCTAAGATTCATACAAGGAAGGATTCAACCAGACGGCGACTGTGAAAGTTGGACGTAGGGTAGACAGTTTTAGCAGAAGACCAATCAATAGGATGACTGTGATCTCTGACATGACAGAAAAGAGCATTATTAGAGTGAAGGGAGGTCACATATTGAAAGATCGCAGGAAGAAAAACAGGATATTGAAAACATCATCAAAAAAATAGGCGAGGAGGATATATCTGAGAGAGTAAATTTTCAGATAATAGGAAAGTACTTGAAGGGAAGAAATTGGCATGTCAAACTGATTTTCAAGGCAAATTGTGTGGAACAGGACCCTGCAAGAGAAATCACGGCTGAAGGAAACATCAACATACAAAAGGGTGTTCCTAGACTGAGACAGAACAAGAACAGAACGACAGCAGCTGAGGGACAAGACACAGAAACGAAAGGGGCTAGCAAGAGAGACAAGGACAGAGTCAGCAGAGGACAGCCAGAGCTGGGCAAAGCAACAAATGCAAACACACACAGAACAGCCAAACACACTATATCAACACAAACCACAATCCACACTTACAGCCCCGACCACCCAATATGCTGTAGAATCCCACAGCACCCTACCAGGCCCCTCTCCCCCAAAGATCCCCAAAACATAGTGTTGGAGAGAAAACTGAAGGTATGGTACACCAACGCTGATGGAATACCAGATAAGTGGGTGAAGTGGCATGAAAGAATCAAAGAGGCATCACCAGACATACCTTTCACCAAAACCAAGCTCACAGGAATGATAACAGATGTCATCTTTCCAATGGGATATCAGATCCTGAGGAAAGACAAAGGGAAGAGAAGAGGTGGAGGAGTGGCACTGCTCATCAAAAACCAATAGGATTTTGATGAGCTGGAGAGAGGAGACAGAAGAGAAGCAAGAGATTACATATTAGGAACACTTCGGTATGGAGGTTCCAAGGTGGTAATTACAATGATGTATAACCCACCACAGAACAGCAAGAGGCCATGGCAAGAGTATGATGAGAGTAACATAGCGAAGGTTGACACACTGGCTGAAGTGGCCAGAAGGGCTCATATCGTGCAGGGCAAAGCTACTGATTGTGGGTGAATTCAATCACGAAGAAATTCACTGGGAGAACTTGGAGCCACATGGGGCACCAGAAGTTGGAGGCTAAGATGATGGAGGCAGTACTGGAACACCTCATGTAACAACACACACGGGGCACTACCAGAGAGAGAGGAGAAGATGAACCAGCAAAACTGGACCTAGTTTTCACCTTGAGTGGTTCAGATAGTGAGGACATCACATATGAAAGACACCTCGGGCCAGTGACCACGTGGTTCTGAGCTTCGAATACATAGTAGAGTTACAAATGGAGAGGGAAGGAGGAAGGGCAGGACGAACGAAGGCAAACTACAAGAGAGGAGACTACACAGGCATGAAGAATTTCCTGCACGAGGTTCAGTGGGACAGAACTGGCGGAGAAGTCAGTAAACGAGATGGAATATGTGACAACGATATGCAAGGAAGCTGAGGAGATGTTTGTATCCAAGGGTAACAGAAATAAATATAATGCCAGTTGTAGAGAGACCAAAACCAAGTGTACTAGAGAATGGAAGAAGTATAGAAGGCAAATGACCCAGGAGAATAAGGAGAGCAGTTGTTGAGCCAGAAATAAATATGCACAGGTAAGAAGGGAGGCCCAACGACAATACGAAAATGACATAAGCGAAAACCAAATCTGATCCGAAGCTGTTGTACAACCACATCAGGAAGAAAACAACAATCAAGGACCAGGTAATCAAGCTGAGGAAGGAAGAAGGAGAGATCACAAGAAATGACTGAGAAGTATGTGAGGAGCTCAACATGAGGTTCAAAGAAGTGTTTACAGAGACAGAAGGGACTCCAGAAAGACAGAGAGGTGGGGTACACCATCAAGTGTTGGACACAATACATACAACCGTGGAAGAAGTGAAGAGGCTGCTAATCGAGCTAGATATCTCGAAGGCGATTGGGCCAGATAACATCTCTCCATGGGTAATGAGAGAAAGAGCAGAGGCGCTCTATGTGCACCTAACAACAATCTTCAACACATCTATTGAAACCGGGCGAATACCTGAGGTATGGAAGACAGCAAATGTAGTTCAAATTTTTAAAAAAGGAGACAGACACGAAGCACTAAACTACAGACCAGTGTCATTAACATGTATAGTATGCAAAGTCATGGAGAAGATTATCAGGAGAAGAGTGGTGGAACATCGAGAAAAGAATGTGATTATCAACAATAACCAGCACGGCTTCAGGGACGAGAAATCCTATGTCACAAACCTACTGGAGTTCTATGACAGGGTGACAGCAGTGAGACAAGAGAGAGAGGTGGGTAGATTGCGTTTTCTTGGACTGTAAGAAAATGCTTGACACAGTTCCACACAAAAGATTAGTGCATAAGCTGGAGAACCAGGCAGGGATAACAGGGAAGGCACTGCAATGGATCAGGGAATACCTGTCGGGAAGACATTAGTGAGTCATGGTACGTGGCGAGGTGTCGAGTGGGCGCCTGTGACGTAAGGAATAGACTCAGAAGTGTCCTTGTTTGCAGATGATGTGAAGTTGATGAGAGGAATTCATTCGAAGGAGGACCAGGTGAAACTACAAAGGGATCTGTAGAAGCTACAGCCCTGGTCCAGCAACTGGCTCCTGGAGTTCAACCCCACCAAGTGCAAAGTCATGAACATTGGGTAAGGGCAAAGTAGACCACAGACGGATTAAAGTCTAGGGGAGCAGAGACTACAAACCTCACTCATGGAAATGGATCTTGGGGTGAGTATAACACCCATAAGCTGCAGCATATGGGCACCTAGCAAACCTAAGAATAGCATTCCGACATGTCAATAAGGAATCGTTCAGCACCCTGTACACCGTGTATGTCAGACCTATATTGAAGTATGCAGCACCAGTTTGGAACCCACACATAGTCAAGCATGTAAGGAAATTAGAGAAAGTGCAAAGATTTGCAACAAGACTAGTCCCGGAGCTAAGGGGTATGTCCTACGAGGAGAGAAAAATCGACCTGACAACACGGAGGACAGGAGAGATAGAGGGGATATGATAACGACATATAAAATACTGAGAGGAATTGACAAGGTGAACAGAGACAGGATGTTCCGGAGATGGGACACAGCAACAAGGGGTCACAATTGGAAGTTGAAGACTCAAATGAATCACAGGGATGTTAGGAAGTATTTCTTATGTCGCAGAGATGTCAGGAAGTGGAATAGTCTGGGGAGTGATGTAGTGGAGGCAGGATCCATACATAGCTTTAAGAAGAGATATGATAAGTCTCATGGAGCAGGAAGTGACCTAGTAGCGACCAGTGAAGAGGCGGGGCCAGGACCTGTGAATCGACCCCTGCGACTATGACTAGGCGAGTACACACACACAGATGATGTGAAGTTGATGAGAAGAATTCAATCGGACGAGGACAAGGCAGAACTACAAAGGTATCTGGACAGGCTGCATGACTGGTCCAGAAATTGGCTCCTAGAGTTCAACCCCACCAAGTGCAAAGTCATGAAGATTGGGGAAGGGCAAAGAAGACCGCAGACGGAGTACAGTCTAGGGGCCAAAGACTACAAACCTCACTCAAGGAAAAAGATCTTGGGGTGAGTATAACACCAGGCACATCTCTTGAGGCGTACATCAACCAAATAACTGCTGCAGCATATGGGCGCCTAGCAAACCTAAGAACAGCATTCCGACATCTTAATAAAGAATCGTTCAGGACCCTGTACACTGTGTACGTTAGGCCCATACTGGAGTATGCAGCACCAGTTTGGAACCCACATCTAGCCAAGCACATAAAGAAACTAGAGAAATTGCAAAGGTTTGCAACAAGACTAGTCCCGGAGCTAAGGGGTATGTCCTACGAGGAGAGGTTAAGGGATTTCGACCTGACGACACTGGAGGACAGGAGAGATAGGGGACACATGATAACGACATATAAAATATTGAGAGGAATTGACAAGGTGTACAGAGACAGAATGTTCCAGAAATAGAGCACAGCAATAAGGGGACACTGTTGGAAGTTGAAGACTCAGATGAATCACAGGGATGTTAGGAAGTATTTCTTCAGTCACAGAGTGGTCGGGAAGTGGAATAGCTTGGGAAGTGATGTAGTGGAGGCAGGATTTATTCATAGCTTCAAGAAGAGGTATGATAAGGCTCATGGCGAAGGGAGAGTGACCCAGTAGCGGCCAGTGAAGAGGCGGGGCGAGGAGCTATGGATCGACCCCTGCAACCACAACTAGGTGAGTACACACACACACACCCACACACAAAAAAACACATACACACACACACACTGACACACACACAATTACAGAGATGTTAGGAAGTATTTCTTTAGCCATAGAGTTGTCAGTCAGTGGAATAGACTGGAAAGTGAAGTGGTGGAGGTAGGGTCCATACATTGCTTTAAGAAGAGGTATGATAATGCTTATAGAGCAGGGAGTGTGTGACCCAGTAGCGACCAGTGAACAAGCGGGGCCAGGAGTTATGACTCGACCCCTGAAACCACAATTAGGTGAGTACACCCTGACACACACCCTGACACACATACACACACTCACACATTCACACCCACACACTCACTCACACATACACACTCACATTGACTCACACATTCACACCCACATACTGACACACACTTACACACATACTCACACACACATATTGACTCACACATACATACCAACACACTGACTCACACACACTGACTCATACATACACACCCACACACACTGACTCATACATACACACCCACACACTGACTCACACATACACACCCACACACTGACTCACACATACACACACCCACACACTGACTCACACATACACACCCACACACTGACTCACACATACACACACCCACACACTGACTCATACATACACACTCACACACTGACTCATACATACACACCCACACACTGACTCACACATACACACCCACACACTGACTCATACATACACACCCACACACTGACTCACATACACACCCACACTGACTCACACATACACACACCACACTGACTCATACATACACACATGACTCAACATCACACCACACATGACAACATACACACCACACACTGACTCATACATCACACCACACACTGACTCACACATACACCACACTGACCACAACACCCACACACTGACTCAACATACACACCCACACACTGACTCAACATACACACCCACACACTGACTCATACTACACACCCACACACTGACTCACATACACACACCACACTGACTCTACACATACACACACTACTAACACACCCACTGACTCACACATACACACCCACACACTGACTCACACATACACACCACACACTGACTCCACACACACACCACATGACTCATACATACACACCCACACACTGACTCACACATACACACCCACACACTGACTCCACATCACCCACACATTGACTCACATACACACCCACACATGACTCAACATACACACCCACACACTGACTCACACATACACACCCACACATTGACTCCACATACACACCCACACACTGACTCACACATACACACCCACACACTGACTCATACATACACACACACACACACTGACTCATACATACACACCCACACACTGACTCACACATACACACCCACACACTGACTCCACATACACACCCACACTGACTCATACATACACACACACACACTGACTCATACATACACACCACACACTGACTCACACATACACACCACACACTGACTCACACATACACACCCACACATTGACTCACACATACACACCCACACACTGACTCATACATACACACCCACACACTGACTCACACATACACACCCACACACTGACTCACACATACACACCCACACATTGACTCACATACACACCCACACACTGACTCATACATACACACCCACACACTGACTCACACATACACACCCACACATGACTCACACATACACACCCACAACATGACTCACACATACACACCCACACACTGACTCAACATACACACCCACACTGACTCACAACACACACCCACACACTGACTCACACATACACACCCACACACTGACTCACACATACACACCCACACACTGACTCACACATACACACCCACACACTGACTCACACATACACACCCACACACTGACTCACACATACACACCCACACACTGACTCATACATACACACCCACACACTGACTCCAACATACACACCCACACACTGACTCACACATACACACCCACACACTGACTCATACATACACACCCACACACTGACTCAACATACACACCCACACACTGACTCAACATAACACACCCACACACTGACTCACACATACACCCCATACACTGACTCACACATACACACCACACACTGACTCAACATACACACCCACACACTGACTCATACATACACTCCCACACACTGACTCACACATACACACCCACACACTGACTCACACATACACACCCACACACTGACTCACACATACACACCAACACACTGACTCACACATACACACCCACACACTGACTCACACATACACACCCACACACTGACTCACACATACACACCCACACACTGACTCACACATACAGTTTTCTACATGATCTCCACTCCAGCTAATATACATACTTCCAGACTCCCAAACAAGCACCAACAGAATCATACACCGAAACAAACACACTCGTACTCAGAGGCACCCAGGACTTCCACAGTCTCATACACACATACATAACTCTCTCCCACACAGCCTCATACACAGCTCTCTCCCACACAGCCTCATACACAGCTCTCTCCCACACAGCCTCATACACAGCTCTCTCCCACACAGCCTCATACACAGCTCTCTCCCACACAGCCTCATACACTGCTCTCACCCACACAGCCTCATACACAGCTTTCTCCCACACAGCCTCATACACTGCTCTCACCCACACAGCCTCATACACAGCTTTCTCCCACACAGCCTCATACACTGCTCTCTCCCACACAGCATCATACACAGCTCTCTCCCACACAGCCTCATACACAACTCTCTCCCACACAGCCTCATTCACTGATCTCTCCCACACAGCATCATACACAGCTCTCTCCCACACAGCTTCATGCACAGCTCTCTCCCACACAGCCTTATACACTGCTCTCTCCTACACAGCATCATACACAGCTCTCTCCCACACAGCATCATACACAGCTCTCTCCCACACAGCCTCATACACAGCCCTCTCCCACACAGCCTCATACACAGCTCTCTCCCACACAGCCTCATACACAGTTCTCTCCCACACAGCATCATACACAGCTCTCTCCCACACAGCCTCATACACAGCTCTCTCCCACACAGCCTCATACACTGCTCACTCCCACACAGCCTCATACACAGCTCTCTCCCACACAGCCTCATACACTGCTCTCTCCCACACAGCTTCATGCACAGCTCTCTCCCACACAGCCTCATACACTGCTCACTCCCACACAGCATCATACACAGTTCTATCCCACACAGGATCATACACAGCTCTCTCCCACACAGCCTCATACATAGCCCTCTCCCACACAGCATCATACACAGCTCTCTCCCACACAGCCTCATACACAGCCCTCTCCCACACAGCATCATACACAGCTCTATTCCACACAGGATCATACACAGCTCTCTCCCACACAGCCTCATACACAGCTCTCTCCCACACAGCCTCATACACTGCTCACTCCCACACAGCCTCATACACTGCTCTCTCCCACACAGGATCATACACAGCTCTCACCCACACAGCATCATACACAGCTCTCTCCCACTTAGCATCATACACACATACATAACTCTTTACCGCACATTCTTGCTCTTATTTCCTACCATCCTGACACTAATCTTAAATACCAACAAATACAGAGGTTTTGCTTTGAATTAAATAAATATTTGGCGATTTCTTGAACTGTTGTGAGCTGTGTGAGTGAGTGTGTGTACTCACCTAGTTGTGGTTGCAGGGGTCGAGTCATAGCTCCTGGCCTCGCCTCTTCACTGGCCTCTACTGTGTGTGTGTGTGTGTACTCAACTATTTGTACTAACCTATTTGTGGTTGCAGGGGTCGATTCATAGCTCTTGGCCCCGCCTCTTCACTGATTGCTACTAGGTCCTCTCTCTCCCTGCTCCATGAGCTTTATCAAACCTCGTCTTAAAACTATGTATGGTTCCTGCCTCCACTACGTCGCTTTCTAGGCTATTCCACTTCCTGGCAACTCTGTGACTGAAGAAATACTTCCTAACATCCCTTTGACTCATAGGAGTCTTCAACTTCCAATTGTGACCCCTTGTTTCTGTGTCCCCTCTCTGGAATATCTTGTCTCTGTCCACCCTATCTATTCCTCGCAGTATTTTATATGTCGTTATCATTTCTCCCCTAACCCTCCTGTCCTCTAGTGTCACCAGGCCGATTTCCCTTAACCTTTCTTCGTAGGACAATCCCCTTAGCTCTGGGACTAGTCTTGTTGCAAAACTTTGCACTTTCTCTAATTTCTTGACGTGCTTGACCAGGTGTGGGTTCCAAACTGGTGCTGCATACTCCAGTATGGGCCTGACGTATATGGTGTACAGAGTCTTGAACGATTCCTTAGTGAGGTATTGGAACGCTATTCTTAGGTTTGCCAGCCGCCCGTGTGTGTACTCACCTAATTGTGGTTGCAGGGGTCGATACTCAGCTCCTGGCCCCGCCTCTTCGCTGTCCGCTACTGGGTCTCTGCTCTCCCTTCTCCATGAGCTTTATCATACCTTATCTTAAAACTATGTATGGTTCCCGCCTCCACTATATCGTTCGCTAGACTTTTCCACTTCCTGACTACTCTATGGCTGAAGAAATGCTTCCTAACATCCCTTTGACTCATCTGAGTCTTCAGCTTCCAGTTGTGCCCCCTTGTTTCTGTGTTCCCTCTCTGGAACATCCTGTCACTATCTACCTTGTCGATTCCCCGCAGTATTTTGTATGTCGTTATCATGTCTCCTCTAACCTTTCTATCCTCCAGTGTTGTTAGTCCTATTTCCCTCAACCTTTCTTCATAGGACAGTCCCCTGAGTTGTGGAACTAGTCTTGTCGCAAACCTTTGCACTTTCTCTAATTTCTTGACGTGCTTGACCAGGTGTGGGTTCCAGACTGGAGCTGCATACTCTAGTATGGGCCTGACGTACACGGTGTACAGTGTCTTGAACGATTCCTTGTTAAGGTAACGGAACGCTAATCTTAGGTTTGCCAGTCGCCCATATGCTGCCGCAGTTATCTGGTTGATGTGTGTTTCCGGAGACGTGCTTGGCGTTATACTCACCCCAAGGTCTTTCTCCTTGGTCGAGGTTTGTAGCCTTTGTCCACCTAGCCTGTACTCTGTCTGCGGTCTTCTTTGCACTTCTCCGATCGTCATAACTTTGTATTTGGTGGGATTAAATTCGAGAAGCCAGTTGCTAGACCAGATGTCAAGCCTGTCCAGGTCTCTTTGAAGTCCTGCTTGGTCCTCATCCGATGTGATTCTTCTCATTAATTTCACATCATCTGCGAACAGAGACACTTCTGAGTCTATCCCATCCGTCATGTCATTCACATATACCAAAAATAGCACTGGTCTTAGGACTGACCCCTGTGGTACACCGCTAGTCACAGGCACCCATTGTGATACCTCATCACGCACCATGACTCATTGTTGCCTCCCTGTGAGATATTCCCTGATCCATTCCAGTGCCCTTCCTGATATACACGCTTGTTCTTCCAACTTCTTTACTAATCTCATATGAGGAACTGTGTCGAAGGCCTTCCTGCTGTCTGGCGTTAATTATCCTGTTCAGCTCCAGATGCTCCACCATTCTTTTCCTGATGATTTTCTTCAGGATTTTGCACACTCTACACGTAAGTGACACTGGTCTATAGTTTAGTGCCTCTTTTCTGTCTCCATTTTTAAAGATGGGGACTACGTTTGCCTTTTTCCATACCTCAGATAGCTGCCCAGTTTCAAGGGATGTGTTGAATATTATGGTAAGTGGCACACTCAGTACCTCAGCTCCTTCCTGAAGGATCCATGGGGAGATGTTGTCCGGACCCATCGCCTTTGAGGTATCAAGGTCACTGAGTAACTGCTTCACCTCCTCCTCAGTTGTGTGTATGCCCTCCAGCACTTGATACATCCCTTGTTGGTGACACACCCCGTCCTGTCTATCCAGCTGCCTTCCTTCCTCCACTGTGAATACTTCCTTAAACCTCGAGTTGAGCTCCTCACATGCTTCTTGATCGTTACTTGTGAGTTTCCCATCTTCTCTCCTCAGCCTTATCACCTGGTCCTTGACTGTTGTCTTCCTTCTGATGTGACTGTACATCAGTCTCGGGTCAGACTTGACTTTCGATGCTATGTCGTTTTCGTACTGTTTCTGTGTGTGTGTTAGTTGCCATTTTGTCCTAGGCACATGTCGATTAGACACTAGGCCTGTTGTATATGTGTGTGTGTGTACGAAACACTTCGAAATGTTTCGGCCCCGCCGGGAATTGAACCGGCCCTCCGTGCGTGAAGCAAGAGCGCTAGCCACCATGCCATCGGGGCGTGTGTGTGTGTGTGTGTGTGTGTGTGTGTGTGTGTGTGTGTGTGCGCGCGCCATCAATATATACTTACCTCGTGAATGAGCTCCCGGTAATGGATCTATTAAATCAATATGTAATATTGAAACTCAGTCAGAATTAGCTTACTAAGGCGAGGGTTGGCAGCAGTGCTGGGAGTCACTTAAGGCGAGGGTTGGCAGAAGTGCTGGGAGTCATTTAAGGCGAGGGTTGGCAGCAGTGCTGGGAGTCACTTAATGCGAGGGTTGGCAGCAGTGCTGGGAGTCACTTAATGCGAGGGTTGGCAGCAGTGCTGGGAGTTACTTAAGGCGAGGGTTGGCAGCAGTGCTGGGAGTCACTTAAGGCGAGGGTTGGCAGCAGTGCTGGGAGTCACTTAAGGCAAGGGTTGGCAGCAGTGCTGGGAGTCACTTAAGGCGAGGGTTGGCAGCAGTGCTGGGAGTCACTTAAGGCGAGGGTTGGCAGCAGTGCTGGGAGTCACTTAAGGCGAGGGTTGGCAGCAGTGCTGGGAGTCACTTGTGTAACCCACCGCAACTCCGGCTTTCTCTCCAAATTATATAACGAACATTAGCTTTGTAAACAATTAGGCCACATAATTGTTATGTACACGCTTAACCTTCCGCTGTTATGTTATTCTTTGTTTATATATATAATTTTATTATCAGTGTGCGGCAGAATTACTCAATTACTATATATCTTGGTTAATAGGATTTAAGGCAACGAAACCTAACCTAGTGTTATATTAGATAAATATTTTAGATAAATAATGTATTGGGAAAGTGCGGTAGCTTTCATCATTCAGAAACAGACGAACGTAGAAGAAATTTAACTATGTCTAATGGGAATGTGGGACAGAAACAACGTCCTGTCAACAAACTTTGAAGTTAATGCAATTAGAAAAGTTGGTTCGGAACCGATATCAGTTAATTTGGTAATGCAATACAACGTCTTATCCTCTATTAGGAAGTGCAACGTAAGATCAATAACTGGTAACTCTACTTGTGCCTGGTAAGAGTCAGTAAGAGACTGGTAACTCTACTTGTGCCTGGTAAGAGTCAGTAAGAGACTGGTAACTTACTTGTGCCTGGTAAGAGTCAGTAAGAGACTGGTAACTTACTTGTGCCTGGTAAGAGTCAGTAAGAGACTGGTAACTCTACTTGTGCTGGTAAGAGTCAGTAAGAGACTGGTAACTCACTTGTGCCTGGTAAGAGTCAGTAAGAGACTGGTAACTTACTTGTGCTGGATAAGAGTCAGTAAGAGACTGGTAACTTACTTGTGCCTGGTAAGAGTCAGAAAGAGACTGGTAACTTTACTTGTGCCTGGATAAGAGTCAGTAAGAGACTGGTAACTTACTTGTGTCTGGATAAGAGTCAGTAAGAGACTGGTAACTTACTTGTGTCTGGATAAGAGTCAGTAAGAGACTGGTAACTTCACTTGTGTCTGGATAAGAGTCAGTAAGAGACTGGTAACTTGACTTGTGTCTGGATAAGAGTCAGTAAGAGACTGGTAACTCTACTTGTGTCTGGGTAAGAGTCAGTAAGAGACTGGTGACTTTACCAGTGTCTGGATAAGAGTCAGTAAGAGACTGGCAACTTTACCAGTGTCTGGATAAGAGTCAGTAAGAGACTGGTAACTTACTTGTGTCTGGACAAGAGTCAGTAAGAGACTGGTAACTTACTTGTGTCTGGATAAGAGTCAGTAAGAGACTGGTAACTTCACTTGTGTCTGGATAAGAGTCAGTAAGAGACTGGTAACTCTACTTGTGTCTGGGTAAGAGTCAGTAAGAGACTGGTGACTTTACCAGTGTCTGGATAAGAGTCAGTAAGAGACTGGCAACTTTACCAGTGTCTGGATAAGAGTCAGTAAGAGACTGGTAACTTTACTAGTGTCTGGGTAAAAGTCAGTAAGAGACTGGTGACTTTGCTAGTGACTAAGTTAGAGCAGTAAGAGACTGGTGACTTTTCTAGTGACTAAGTTAGAGCAGTAAGAGACTGGTGACTTTTCTAGTGACTAAGTTAGAGCAGTAAGAGACTGGTGATTTTTCTAGTGACTAAGTTAGAGCAGTAAGAGACTGGTGACTTTACTAGTGACTGGTAAGAGTCAGTAAGAGACTGGTGACTTTACTAGTGACTAGGCTAGAGCAGTAAGAGACTGGTGACTTTACTAGTGACTAGGCTAGATCAGTAAGAGACTGGTGACTTTACTAGTGACTGGGTTAGAGCAATAAGAGACTGGTGACTTTTCTAGTGACTGGGTTAGAGCAGTAAGAAACTGGTGACTTCGTACTCTCTTGGTTCTCGCTGCTCAGTGTGATCAATGAGTACAAAGTACAGATGTTCTCACTGCTCGCTGCGTCCTATGTACATTGTAGTCGGTGTTCTCCACATACAGAGCCTCCACTGTGTACATGGTACACGGTGTTCTCCACATACAGAGCCTCCACTGTGTACATGGTACACGGTGTTCTCCACATACAGAGCCTCCACTATGTACATGGTACACGGTGTTCTCCACATACAGAGCCTCCACTGTGTACATGGTACACGGTGTTCTCCACATACAGAGCCTCCACTGTGTACATGGTACACAGTGTTCTCCACATACAGAGCCTCCACTATGTACATGGTACACGGTGTTCTCCACATACAGAGCCTCCACTATGTACATGGTACACGGTGTTCTCCACATACAGAGCCTCCACTGTGTACATGGTACACGGTGTTCTCCACATGCAGAGCTTCTACTGTGTACATAGTACACGGTGTTCTCCACATACAGAGCCTCCACTGTGTACATGGTACACGGTGTTCTCCACGTGCAGAGCCTCCACTGTGTACATGGAACACGGTGTTCTCCACATACAGAGCCTCCACTGTGTACATGGTATACGGTGTTCTCCACATACAGAGCCTCCACTGTGTACATGGTACACGGTGTTCTCCACATACAGAGCCTCCACTATGTACATGGTACACGGTGTTCTCCACATACAGAACCTCCACTGTGTCCATGATACACGATGTTCTCCACATACAGAGCCTCCACTGTGTACATGGTACACGGTGTTCTCCACATACAGAGCCTCCACTGTGTACAATAAATACAGTGTTGAGCAGACGTCAGGGTTTTAGGACAAGAATTCTTAACTTTCCTCGGCGGCCCTCCATCATGCTGTTAAAATATACATTTGGCGCCTCTGACTGTTACATCCATTACCTTTGAAAGTCCAGCCTCCAGTACATTATCCTCGCCAAACATATGTTTCACATTATAAACATAATCAACCATCGAGAAAGTCAGGATGCTACTCTCAAACATAAAAAAAAAATCTCGCTAAGATAACGTTCGTTTTTTAAACAAAAATATTAGGAAAAATATAAATCAATGTTTCCTTTCAAAGGAAGTTAATATAGCTAGTTGTATGCTATTTTAATTCTGTTCAACTGAGTTCAAACTGTGAAGAAAATGATATGGGACTTTTTAATCCCCTCTCGTCTGTGACACAGTTCACAACAGTACAGTCACAGTTATATATAGTGTGACTGTGACGCAACAAGACCCTGACTGTGACGCAACAAGACCCTGACTGTGACGCAACAAGACCCACACCAGCAGCAACAATCTGAGTAAAGCTATGTTCAGACCACAGCTAGAGAAGTGTACCAATGTTCAGACCACAGCTAGAGAAGTGTACCAATGTTCAGACCACAGCTAGAGAAGTGTACCAATGTTCAGACCACAGCTAGAGAAGTGTACAAATGTTCAGACCACAGCTAGAGAAGTGTACAATGTTCAGACCACAGCTAGAGAAGTGTACCAATGTTCAGACCACAGCTAGAGAAGTGTACCAATGTTCAGACCACAGCTAGAGAAGTGTACCAATGTTCAGACCACAGCTAGAGAAGTGTACCAATGTTCAGACCACAGCTAGAGAAGTGTACCAATGTTCAGACCACAGCTAGAGAAGTGTACCAATGTTCAGACCACAGCTAGGAAGTGTACCAATGTTCAGACCACAGCTAAGGAAGTGTACCAATGTTCAGACCACAGCTAGAGAAGTGTACCAATGTTCAGACCACAGCTAGAGAAGTGTACCAATGTTCAGACCACAGCTAGAGAAGTGTACCAATGTTCAGACCACAGCTAGAGAAGTGTACCAATGTTCAGACCACAGCTAGAGAAGTGTACCAATGTTCAGACCACAGCTAGAGAAGTGTACCAATGTTCAGACCACAGCTAGAGAAGTGTACCAATGTTCAGACCACAGCTAGAGAAGTGTACCAATGTTCAGACCACAGCTAGAGAAGTGTACCAATGTTCAGACCACAGCTAGATAAGTGTACCAATGTTCAGACCACAGCTAGAGAAGTGTACCAATGTTCAGACCACAGCTAGAGAAGTGTACTAATGTTCAGACCACAGCTAGAGAAGTGTACCAATGTTCAGACCACAGCTAGAGAAGTGTACCAATGTTCAGACCACAGCAAGTGAAGTGTACCAATGTTCAGACCACAGCTAGAGAAGTGTACCAATGTTCAGACCACAGCTAGAGAAGTGTACCAATATTCAGACCACAGCTAGAGAAGTGTGCCAATGTTCAGACCACAGCAAGTGAAGTGTACCAATGTTCAGACCACAGCTAGAGAAGTGTACAAATGTTCAGACCACAGCTAGAGAAGTGTACCAATATTCAGACCACAGCTAGAGAAGTGTGCCAATGTTCAGACCACAGCTAGAGATGTGTACCAATGTTCAGACCACAGCTAGAGAAGTGTACCAGTGTTCAGACCACAGCAAGTCAAGTGTACCAATGTTCACACCATAGCAAGTGAAGTGTACCAATGTTTAGACTACAGCAAGTGAAGTGTACCAATGTTCAGACCACAGCTAGAGAAGTGTACCAATGTTCAGACCACAGCTAGAGAAGTGTACCAATGTTCAGACCACAGCTAGAGAAGTGTACCAATGTTCAGACCACAGCTAGAGAAGTGTACCAATGTTCAGACCACAGCTAGAGAAGTGTACCAATGTTCAGACCACAGCTAGATAAGTGTACCAATGTTCAGACCACAGCTAGAGAAGTGTACCAATGTTCAGACCACAGCTGTGTGGAATAGAGAGTGTCTGTGGGTTATGGCTAATTAGGTTAGTCATCCTTGTCAATTCACTTATGGAATTCAACCCAGAAACCTGCCATCCCATTTCTGTCTACCTGAATTCCTTACCTCTAGTTTGCACATGTGGCAGTTGTGTTGGGCCAGTTGCAGATACGTTGATCTCTGGAGGCTGGAAAGATGCGGCAAGACCCTTCACACTAGACTCCAAAAGTACAAAGAATGCGCATTCAATGATACTACTTAGGTACTTGTGAAGTATGGGAGCAGCTGTACATCCATGGACACCGTAATTAAGTTCTAGGAACAGACTATACCCCGGGCGGGGTTAGAACCCGCGATCAGACAGTCATAAAACGCGCTAGCCACTGGGCCAGAATGGCGTGCCGGTGATATCAAGCCCCTTGATAAGGTCACAAACTTCTGTCATCAATTGAGTTCTCAAGTAATTGAACTTAGTAAGGTCGTCAATATCTGACCTATTGTCAATTAGTGACTCTTGAAATTCCTGCCCGTCTCATATGGGAAGTTGTATTTCTGGTAATAGTAACAGCATCTGTGGTGGAGGGACATAGTTTTTTATGGCCCTTTGGAAGGGGAGATGGACGCGACCAGCCCGCTGATGTCCCTTTGCCTAATTAAAGCGACAGGTCGCGTCAAGAACATATTCCTCCCTTTCTGCATAACGCTCCTGAACTTCATTCAGTTCAATCCCATCTTCTGAACCCATGAGCAAGTCTTCGAGTTGCTCATACGCTACACTGTAAACTCAATGTCTCGTCTCCAGTAGATTTAAGTTAGCCTCTATTTCTAAGTAACTAAGTTTCTCAGGTATTAATCACTCTCGTGACGAGAGATGCTTCAGGTGTGAGCTGCGTCTGCAGTAGTGTGACACAGCTGTGGTGACTACGAGAGATGCTTCAGGTGTGAGCTGCGTCTGCACTAGTGTGACACAGCTGTGGTGACTACGAGAGATGCTTCAGGTGTGAGCTGCGTCTGCAGTAGTGTGACACAGCTGTGGTGACTACGAGAGATGCTTCAGGTGTGAGCTGCGTCTGCAGTAGTGTGACACAGCTGTGGTGACTACGAGAGATGCTTCAGGTGTGAGCTGCGTCTGCAGTAGTGTGATACAGCTGTGGTGACTACGAGAGATGCTTCAGGTGTGAGCTGCGTCTGCAGTAGTGTGACACAGCTGTGGTGACTACGAGAGATGCTTCAGGTGTGAGCTGCGTCTGCACTAGTGTGACACAGCTGTGGTGACTACGAGAGAGGCTTCAGGTGTGAGCTGCGTCTGCAGTAGTGTGATACAGTCATGGTGACTTACAAAGACTCGCTATCGTGGTAGCAACGATTCTAGTTGACAGCTGAGTGAAGTTGACAGTTTATATCTGACTCCAACCAATAAAAGTGGGTTAGTGGGCCAGTACACCTTGGTGTTTGATCACCCTCTCAGTTCTGAGCTCTAGACAGGTGCTGTCTACTTGACAGAAAATACGCTTTCCTACTTAACACATGTACTGACCCTGTGTGTTCCCAGGGGATTTTCTTGCGACAAACATTGGTTTAATTGTGGAGAAAAGGTGTGTGAACACGTGTACCGTGTACCCAGGGTCATGTATTGTTGTCTGACGTCACAAAGTGGCGTTGTAGGCGTAGTGTTGCAGGTGCGGTGCCAGATGGAGCCACCGTTCATCTTCATGACGGTCTTTCCCAGAGGGCGTTACTGGACCTCGAGATTCAAACTGTCGCCATTTTTAATTACTTAAGTAACAATATAACCCAGTGTTCCGTAAGCAACTCATCAGCCTGTCGATTGACGACCTAAATGAGTTTCATGGATGAGACGCACGGCGCTACTGACATCTCAATTTTTCATAACACTAATCCCACTTGACTTGAAAGAAGCGGCCAAGACTCGAGGATATTCATTTTAATCAAGAACTGGAAGAAACTGTTTTCCTGTGCCTTAAATATTCTCAAGAGAAACAACCTGAACAAGTTAATTCAATGTCATTAAATACCATTAATTTAGCTCTTCTTCACAAAGGTGGTGATGAAATAATTGCAAAACTCTATAGAGTAAAAGCACCGATGTCCCACATAATTAAGATCCTTGAAAGGGTACCAGGAAGAATATTGCCAGTCACAAGGAATCACAGTGATCCCACAACATAGCTTCAGAACAGGTCGCTCCTGTCTTCCACTAATGATTTATTATTTCGACCTGGTCTGGGATACAAGCATAATACTTTTTTTTTACACAAATCAATTTTACAGGCTAAGAGCTCTTGTTCCACCTCAGCTCTAAGGTATACTACCCCCTCCCCAGGTTGCGACCCACAACAGTCGGCAAACACCCAGGTACCAGCTTGCTACTAGGTGGAGAGGGGTAGTAGGTGCTTGAAGTAATTCCACACATAATGCTTGCAAAATGAATAGCTGGAAAAGATGAATATTAAATTTCGTAACAAATAGAATCCAAAGAGTAAAAGAGTAATAATAAACAGAGTGAAATCAGAGGCTGCCACAGTAGAGAGTTCTCTACATCAAGACACAGTTCTCTCCGCAGTTCTCTTTTTCAGTCTCGTGTCTGACAAAGACAGGAACATAAACCATTATACTGATACAAGAATGTGCATGCTGGTAACATTACCAGAAGTCTCATCGTCTCCTAGCTAATGTAAACGATGACTTCCAGTAAGCCACTGACATCAATATGATGTTCAATGATGACACAAGCCATTTATTAAGAGATCTGAAAACTAGATAAACTCAGACCAAACAATGTGAAACTCTTGGAAGTAATAATGTTAGAGAATATCACAAAATCTCAGATACGAAACGTTCACAGAACGTGATTTCTGAGGGAAACTCAAAACACTTTAACTTATGCTCCTCAACGACCAGTGACCTCATAACGACCCTCTTCAGGGCAGGAGAAATTGTGGAACAGGAAAATGTACATAGAACCTTATCCATGTACATAATTAATGAAAGAGCTTGAAGTCCCTCAACTGTGCTCTTCAAAATGTACGCTAGAAAGATACCTAGAGGGTTCTTCCCAGAGTCAGTGCCACCGCGGCTTGATTTTAAACCAGGCCTTCGGTTGGGTCGAGGTCTGATCAACCAAACTGTTAATACTGGCCGCACGCAGTTTAAAGTACGAACCTCAAAAAGGATGATCAGCGAGGGATTAGCTCCAAACTTATACACCAATATAGCTCCATATTGAAAGCAAAAGGCATGGTAGACGGTGCAGGATGCCTCCAACTAGCAGGGGCACACTGAACACAGTGAGAGGAAAAAACAATCAGTGTAAAGGAACCACGAATGTTTAGTACTCTCATTTTATGAATAAGGAAAACTCACCCAAAAATTAGCTCTATTCGAAGGGAAAGTTGATAAGTCCCTGAAGTTAGTTCCTGATCTGCCTGACTGTCATGCAGAAGTTGGACTACGACCAGAACAGAATAAATGGACCGGACTGGTGGAGAAGCATTCACTCTCACCACCTGGGATGTCACAGCTGGTGTAGAAGCATTCACTCACCATCTGGGATGACACAGCTGGTGTCGTAGCATGACCTCTCACCACCTGGGATGACACAGATGGTGTAGTAACATACACTCTCACGACCTGGGATAACGCAGCTGGTGTAATAACATGACCTCTCACCACCTGGGATGATATAGCTGGTGTATTAACAGTCACCACCTGGGTTGATACAGTTGGTGTAGTAACAGTCACCACCTGGGTTGACACAGTTGGTGTAGTAAGTCACCACCTGGGATGACACAGCTGGTGTAATAACAATCACCACCTGGGGAGACAGCTGGTATAGTACATTCACCACCTCGGATGACACAGTTGGTGCAGTAACAGTCACCACCTGGGATGACAGAGCTGGTGCAGTAACAGTCACCACCTGGGATGACACAGCTGGTGAAGTAACAGTCACCAATTGGGATGACACAGCTGGTGTAGTAACATTCACCACCAGGAATGACACAGCTGGTGTAGTAATATTCACCACCTGGGTTGGCACAGCTGGTGTAATAACAGTCTCCACCTGGGGTGACATAGCTGGTGTAGTAACAGTCTCCACCTCGGATGACACAGCTGGTGTAACAGTCACTACCTAGGATGACACAGCTGGTGTAACAGTCACCACCTGGGATGACACAGCTGGTGTAACAGTCACTACCTGGGATGACACAGCTGGTGTAACAGTCACCACCTGGGATGACACAGCTGGTGTAACAGTCACTACCTGGGATGACACAGCTGGTGTAACAGTCACCACCTGGGATGACACAGCTGGTGTAGTAACAGTCTCCACCTGGGATGACACAGCTGGTGTAACAGTCACCACATGGAATGACACAGCTGGTGTAGTAACAGTCTACACCTGGAATGACACAGCTGGTGTAACAGCCACCACCTGGGATGACACAGCTGGTGTTACAGTCACCACCTGGGGTGACACAGCAGGTGTAGTAACAGTCTCCACCAGGGATGAACCAGCTGGTGTAGTAACAGTCTCCACCTGGGGTGACACAGCTGGTGTAACAGTCACCACCCGGGATGGCACAGCTGGTGTAACAGTCATTACCTGGGATAACACAGCTGGTGTAACAGTCACCACCTGGGGTGACACAGCTGGTGTAGTAACAGTCTCCACCTGGGATGACACAGCTGGTGTAGTAACAGTCTCCACCTGGGATGACACAGCTGGTGTAACAGTCACCACCTGGGATGACACAGCTGGTGTAGTAACAGTCTACACCAGGAATGACACAGCTGGTGTAACAGCCACCACCTGGGATGACACAGCTGGTGTTACAGTCACCACCTAGGGTGGCACAGCTGGTGTAGTAACAGTCTCCACCAGGGATGACACAGTTGGTGTAGTAACAGTCTCCACCTGGGGTGACACAGCTGGTGTAACAGTCACCAACTGAGATGACACAGCTGGTGTAGTAACAGTCTCCACCTGTGATGACACAGCTGGTGTAGCAACAGTCTCCTCCCGGGATGATACAGCTGGTGTAACAGTCACTACCTGGGATGACACAGCTGGTGCAAGTAACCACCTGGGGTGACACAGTTGGTGTAACAGTCACCACCTGGGGTGACACAGTTGGTGTAGTAACAGTCTCCACCTTGGATGACAAAGCTGGTGTAACAGTCACCACCTGGGGTGACAGCTGGTATAACAGTCACTACCTGGGGTGACACAGCTGGTGTAACAGTCACCACCTGGGGTGACACAGCTGGTGTAACAGTCACCACCTGGGGTGACACAGCTGATGTAACAGTCACCACCTGGGGTGACACAGCTGGTGTAGACAGTCACCACCTGGGGATGACACAGCTGGTGTAACAGTCACCACCTGGGGTGACACAGCTGGTGTAACAGTCACCACCTGGGATGACACAGCTGATGTAACAGTCACCACCTGGGATGACACAGCTGGTGTAACATCCCACTGGGATGACACAGCTGGTGTAACAGTCACCACCTGGGGTGACACAGCTGGTGTAACAGTCACCACCTGGGGTGACACAGCTGGTGTAACAGTCACCACCTGGGGTGACACAGCTGGTGTAACAGTCACCACCTGGGGTGACACAGCTGGTGTAACAGTCACCACCTGGGTGACACAGCTGATGTAACAGTCACCACCTGGGGTGACACAGTTAGTGTAACAGTCACCACCTGGGGTGACACAGCTGATGTAACAGTCACCACCTGGGGTGACACAGCTGGTGTAACAGTCACCACCTGGGGTGACACAGCTGATGTAACAGTCACCACCTGGGGTGACACAGCTGATGTAACAGTCACCACCTGGGGTGACACAGTTGGTGTAACAGTCACCACCTGAGGTGACACAGCTGGTGTAACAGTCACCACCTGGGGTGACACAGCTGGTGTAACAGTCACCACTTGGGGTGACACAGCTGATGTAACAGTCACCACCTGGAGTGACACAGCTGATGTAACAGTCACCACCTTGGGTGACACAGCTGGTGTAACAGTCACCACCTGGGGTGACACAGCTGGTGTAACAGTCACCACCTGGGGTGACACAGCTGGTGTAACAGTCACCACCTGGGGTGACACAGCTGATGTAACAGTCACCACCTTGGGTGACACAGCTGGTGTAACAGTCACCACCTTGGGTGACACAGCTGGTGTAACAGTCACCACCTGGGGTGACACAGCTGATGTAACAGTCACCACCTGGGGTGACACAGCTGTAACAACAACAGTGACACATGCAACAAACACTGTCGATGATCACTTCCAATGTACAATATCCCACTCACTCTCCCTATCCCACTCACTCCCCATCCCACTCACTCTCACTATCCCACTCACTCTCCCCATCCCACTCACTCTCACTATCCCACTCACTCTCCCCATCCCACTCACTCTCACTATCCCACTCACTCTCCCTATCCCACTCACTCTCACTATCCCATTCACTCTCCCCATCCGATTCACTCTCGCTACCCTACTCTCTCTCTTCCCACTCACTCTCACCATCCCACTGAGTCCTTTCCCACTGTCTCTTCCCATTCCACTTACTCTCCCTTTCCACACTCTCTCCACCATCCCACTCACTCCTAACCATCCCACTCCCTCTCTACCATCCCTCTCTCTCTCCACCATCCCACTCCTCCACCATCCCACTCCCTCTTCACCATTTGACTCACACTCCATCTCTCACTACTTGCCATACCACTCCCAGCCCACTCTTCCTATTATATTCCATACCACTCACCACGACATCCCACTCCCACTCCACCCTCGACTCCCGCTCCATTATCCCCCCTCACTTCCCCATCGGCTCCCTTTATCACTCCACCATCCCACACACACTCCACCATCCCACACACACTCCACCATCCCACACACACTCCACCATCCCACACACACTCCACCATCCCACACACACTCCACTATCCCACACACACCCCACCATCCCACACACACCCCACCATCCCACACACAATCCACCATCCCACATACACTCCACCATCCCACACACAATTCCACATATTCTGTCCCCCACTCTTCCTCCCACTCACACCCCACTCTACCTCCCACTATGCACATTCTCCCATGCCTCCCTCCGACATTTCCGGTAATTACCAGAAAAACTCAGTTGAAAATTTTCCTGCTTCGTTTTCACAGTCAGACGAATTCAAAATCTAATGTTGGTGGTTTTAAGTGGACCGGGACGCGGTCCAGAGGGACTTGATGCTTCTATCAAGTCTGGTGGGTAGTCTTCAGTGGACCGGGACACGGTTCATAGGGACTTGATGCCACTACTGAATCTGGTAGGTGGTATTCAGTGGACCGGGACGCGGTCCAGAGGGACTTGATGCCACTATCAGGTCAGATGGCGCAGGAAGCAAGGATTGAGGCGGGTAGAGAGGGGAAGAGAGGAGGGATGCCAGCTTCACAATCATGAGTTGATGCTGCCACTGATGCTCAGCGGATAATGAGCTCAAGCGTCAGGTCTGAAGTCACGCCCTGATGGTCTGAAGCCAGGCCTTGATGGTCTGAAGCCAGGTGCTGATGGTCTGAAGCCAGGTGCTGATAGTCTGAAGCCAGGTGCTGATGGTCCAAAACTTGAGCGGTAACAAACTGTAAATAACTCAGTTTACCTTACTCCTCGTATATCTTCTTTTATTGTGACTGCTTTACACACAGTTGATTGGTAATGGTTTAAATAATAAGATATTTCAAGAACCCCAGTGGAAATAAGTGACTTGTAATCTAGACGAATGTTGCTATTTATGTGTGGCTGTATTTATATGTGGCTCTACCAGAATAAACTTACTTAAGGAATGCTAGCCTCAAGTCTGGTGGGACGGCTCTGGTGGTCTAGCCTCAAGTCTGGTGGGATGGCTCTGGTGGTCTAGCCTCAAGTCTGGTGGGATGGCTCTGGTGGTCTAGCCTCAAGTCTGGTGGGATGGCTCTGGTGGTCTAGCCTCAAGTCTAGTGGGATGGCTCTGGTGGTCTAGCCTCAAGTCTAGTGGGATGGCTCTGGTGGTCTAGCCTCAAGTCTGGTGGGACGGCTCTGGTGGTCTAGCCTCAAGTCTGGTGGGATGGCTCTGGTGGTCTAGCCTCAAGTCTAGTGGGACGGCTCTGGTGGTCTAGCCTCAAGTCTAGTGGGACGGCTCTGGTGGTCTAGCCTCAAGTCTGGTGGGATGGCTCTGGTGGTCTAGCCTCAAGTCTAGTGGGACGGCTCTGGTGGTCTAGCCTCAAGTCTGGTGGGACGGCTCTGGTGGTCTAGCCTCAAGTCTGGTGGGATGGCTCTGGTGGTCTAGCCTCAAGTCTGGTGGGACGGCTCTGGTGGTCTAGCCTCAAGTCTAGTGGGATGGCTCTGGTGGTCTAGCCTCAAGTCTAGTGAGACGGCTCTGGTGGTCTAGCCTCAAGTCTGGTGGGACGGCTCTGGTGGTCTAGCCTCAAGTCTGGTGGGACGGCTCTGGTGGTCTAGCCTCAAGTCTGGTGGGACGGCTCTGGTGGTCTAGCCTCAAGTCTGGTGGGACGGCTCTGGTGGTCTAGCCTCAAGTCTAGTGGGATGGCTCTGGTGGTCTAGCCTCAAGTCTGGTGGGATGGCTCTGGTGGTCTAGCCTCAAGTCTGGTGGGATGGCTCTGGTGGTCTAGCCTCAAGTCTAGTGGGATGGCTCTGGTGGTCTAGCCTCAAGTCTAGTGAGACGGCTCTGGTGGTCTAGCCTCAAGTCTGGTGGGACGGCTCTGGTGGTCTAGCCTCAAGTCTGGTGGGACGGCTCTGGTGGTCTAGCCTCAAGTCTAGTGGGATGGCTCTGGTGGTCTAGCCTCAAGTCTAGTGAGACGGCTCTGGTGGTCTAGCCTCAAGTCTGGTGGGACGGCTCTGGTGGTCTAGCCTCAAGTCTGGTGGGACGGCTCTGGCGGTCTAGCCTCAAGTCTGGTGGGACGGCTCTGGTGGTCTAGCCTCAAGTCTGGTGGGACGGCTCTGGTGGTCTAGCCTCAAGTCTAGTGGGATGGCTCTGGTGGTCTAGCCTCAAGTCTGGTGGGACGGCTCTGGTGGTCTAGCCTCAAGTCTAGTGAGACGGCTCTGGTGGTCTAGCCTCAAGTCTGTTGGGACGGCTCTGGTGGTCTAGCCTCAAGTCTGGTGGGACGGCTCTGGTGGTCTAGCCTCAAGTCTGGTGGGACGGCTCTGGTGGTCTAGCCTCAAGTCTAGTGGGATGGCTCTGGTGGTCTAGCCTCAAGTCTGGTGGGACGGCTCTGGTGGTCTAGCCTCAAGTCTAGTGAGACGGCTCTGGTGGTCTAGCCTCAAGTCTGGTGGGACGGCTCTGGTGGTCTAGCCTCAAGTCTAGTGGGATGGCTCTGGTGGTCTAGCCTCAAGTCTAGTGAGACGGCTCTGGTGGTCTAGCCTCAAGTCTAGTGGGACGGCTCTGGTGGTCTACCCTCAAGTCTAGTGGGACGGCTCTGTTGGTCTAGCCTCAAGTCTAGTGGGATGGCTCTGGTGGTCTAGCCTCAAGTCTGGTGGGACGGCTCTGGTTGTCTAGCCACAAGTCTGGTGGGACGGCTCTGGTGGTCTAGCTTCATGTCTGGTGGGACGGCTCTGGTGGTCTAGCCTCATGTCTGGAAAGACGGTTCTGGTGGTCTAGCCACAAGTCTAGTGGGACGGCTCTGGTGGTCTTGCCTCAAGTCTGGAGGGACGGTTCTGGTAGTCTAGCCTCATGTCTGGAGAGACGGCTCTGGTGGTCTAGCTTCATGTCTGGTGGGACGGCTCTGGTAGTCTAGCCTCATGTCTGGAGAGACGGCTCTGGTAGTCTAGCCACAAGTCTGGTAGGACGGCTCTGGTGGTCCAGCCACAAGTCTGGTGGGACGGCTCTGGTGGTCCAGAAAGTAATCAGATTTTTTGGACTGATTTCTTAGCAAGATTACATTAGCTCTGTTATTTACTATAACATAAGTGATGCTAAGTACCGTAAGTGGTCTTTTTCCGAACTGAAATGCATAAATATAAGTGAGGTGTGTGTGTACTCACCTAATTGTGGTTGCAGAGGTCGATTCATAGTTCCTGGCCCCGCCTCTTCACTTATCGCTACTAGGTCCACTCACCCCCTGCTCCATGACCTTATCATACCTCTTCTTAAAGCTAAGTATGATTCCTGCCTCTCCTACATGACTTTCCAGACTGTTCCACTTCCTGACAACTCTATGACCGAAGAAATACTTTCTAACATCTGAGTCTTCAGCTTCCAATTGTGAGCCCTTGTTGCTGTGTCCCATCTATGGAACATCCTGTCTCTGTCCACCTTTTCAATTCCTCTCAGAATTTTGTATGTCGTTATCTTGAGTCCCCTATCCCTCCAGTGTCGTCAGGTCGATTTATCTTAATCTCTCCTCATAGGACATGCCCCTTAGCTCCGGGACTAGTCTTGTTAAAAACCTTTGAACTTTCTTTAATTTCTTGACGTGCTTGATCAGGTGTGGGTTCCAGACTGATGCTGCATACTCCAATATGAGCCTGACATACACGATTTCTCACAGAGGTGTCGAAATGCTGTTTTTAGGTTTGCCAGGCGCCTATATGCTTCAGCAATTATTTGTTTAATTAATGTGCGCCTCAGGAGATGTGCTTAGTATTATACTCACCCCAAGATCCTTTTCCTAGAGTGAAGTTTGCAGTCTTTGGGCCCCTAGACTGTACTCTGTCTGCAGTCTTCTTCCCACACCACCCTTGTACAACTTGTCAGACACAGCAACATCATGGAATCTTGATTCTAAGGATATGTACATAACCTTCTTCACGGGAACGACTACTACTACAACTAACCCATCTCTTTGGGTATGACCTACGTCCACTGGGGAACCCCGCCTACCAGTGACTATGCCTTCGTCTGCTATACGTCCCTTTTCACTTGACGTTAGTGCATAAGCACGACTTCGGTGCTGAACACACCAACTCCAAGGCCGAGGGATTGATTACCTCATCTTTTGTATATAGTTCTACTGTCTTCATATTATGTCCTAGAATTTGTATTGATAAAGCCACTGGATGGCGAAACGTCTACAATAAAGATACCAAGATGTTGCACATGTGTCTCAATTTCATACCCAGATGTTGCACGTGTGTCTTAATTTTTATCAGGATACGATGTGTAAAGGTTGCGTAGCTTTGTGACACATTCTTGTAGTTTGGGACACACACACAGATGAATCACAGAGATGTTAGGAAGTATTTCTTCAGTCACAGAGTGGTCGGGAAGTGGAATAGTTTGGGAAGTGATGTAGTGGAGGCAGGTTCCATACATAGCTTTAAGAAGAGGTATGATGAAGCTCATGGCGCAGGGAGAGTGACCCAGTAGCGGCCAGTGAAGAGGCGGGGCCAGGAGCTATGACTCGACCCCTGCAACCTCAACTAGGTGAGTACAACTAGGTGAGTACACACACACACACCCACACACATACACACACACACATACACACACACACACACACACACACACACACACACACACACACACACCCTCCTACACACACTCACACACACACACACACACACACACACAAGAAAAGCACACATGAGCAGAGCGAAGCTACTGGTCATGGGAGATTTCAACGACAGGGAGATCGACTGGGAGAATCATGAACCACGTGGGGGTCCAGAAACTTGGAGAGCCAAGATGATGGACGTGGTACTGGAAAACCTGATGCACCAACATGTCAGGGACACGACCAGAGTGAGAGGAGAAGATGAACCAGCAAGACTGGACCTTGTATTCACCCTGAACAGCTCAGATATTGAAGACATAACGCACGAGAGCCCCCTGGGAGCCAGTGACCATATGGTGCTTAGCTTTGAGTACATTGTAGAGCTACAGGTGGAGAGGGGAAACAGTACCGATAGAGACAAACCAGACTTTAAAAGAGGAAACTACACGGGCTTGAGGAATTTCCTGCAGGACATCCAGTGGGAAAGGGAAATGGAAGGACTGACAATAAATGAAATGATGGAATACGTAGGGGCAAAGTGCAAGGAGGCAGAGGAACGGTTTATACCCAGAGGCAAATGTTTAAATGGGAAGGCCAGAAAGAGCCCCTGGTTTACCCAAAGGTGCAGGGAGGCAAAGAATCAGAGTATCAGAGAATGGAAACGGTACAGAAGGCAAAGAACCCAAGTAAACAAAGAGATTAGTAGAAGAGCTATAAACGAGTATGCACAAGTACGGAGGGAGGCCCAGAAACAGTACGAAAACGACATAGCATCGAAAGTTAAGTCCGACCCGAAACTGATGTTCAGTCACATCAGAAGGAAGACAACAGTCAAGGTCCAGGTGATAAGGCTGAGGAGAGAAGATGGGGAACTCACAAGTAATGATCAAGAGGTATGTGAGGAGCTCAACTTGAGGTTTAAGGAAGTATTCACAATGGAGGAAGGAAGGCAGCTGGGTAGACAGGACATGGGTCGTCACCAACAAGGGATGTACCAAGTGCTAGAGGGCTTACACACAACTGAGGAGGAAGTGAAGCAGTTACTCAGTGACCTCGATACCTCAAAGGCGATGGGTCTGGACAATATCTCCCGTGGGTTCTTCGGGAAGGAGCTGAGGTACTGAGTGTGCCACTTACCACAATATTCAACACATCCCTTGAAACTGGGCAGCTACTGAGGTATGGAAGAAGGCCAACGTAGTCCCCATTTTTAAAAAGGAGACAGAAAAGAGGCACTAAACTATAGACCGGTGTCACTTACATGTATATGTGCAAAGTCCTGAGAAAATCATCAGGAAAAGAATGGTGGAACACCTTGAGCGGAACAGGATAATAAACACCAGACAGCATGGATTCCGGGAAGGCAAATCCTGTGTAACAAACCTCCTAGAGTTCTATGATAAAGTAACAGAGGTAAGGCAGAGAGAGAAGGGTGGGTTGATTGCATTTTCCTGGACTGCAGGAAGGCCTTCGACACAGTTCCTCACATGAGATTAGTAAAGAAGTTGGAAAACAAGCAGGTATAACAGGAAGGGCACTGGAATGGATCAGGGAATACCTCAAAGGGAGGCAACAACGGGTCATGGTGCGTGGTGAGGTATCACAGTGGGCGCCTGTGACGAGTGGTGTACCGCAGGGGTCAGTCCTAGGACCAGTGTTATTCCTGGTTTATGTAAATGACATGACGGATGGGATAGACTCAGAAGTGTCTCTATTCGCGGATGATGTGAAAATAATGAGGAGAATCACATCAGAAGAGGACCAGGCAGGGCTGCAAACAGACCTGGACAAGCTCGACATCTGGTCTAGCAGTTGGCTTCTCGAATTCAATCCCCCCAAATGCAAAGTCATGAGGATCGGAGAAGGGCAAAGAAGACCGCTGACAGAGTACAAGCTAGGCGGACAAAGGCTACAAACCTCGGCAAAGGAGAAAGACCTTGGAGTGAGTATAACGCCTAGCACGTCTCCGGAGGCACACATCAACCAGATAACTGCGGCAGCATATGGGCGTCTGGCAAACCTTAGATTAGCGTTCCGTTACCTTAACAAGGAATCGTTCAAGACACTGTATACCGTGTACGTCAGGCCCATACTAGAATATGCAGCACCAGTCTGGAACCCACACCTGGTCAAGCACGTAAGGAAACTAGAGAAAGTGCAAAGGTTTGCGACAAGGTTAGTTCCACAACTCAGGGTCTGTCTTATGAAGAAAGGTTGAGGGAAATAGGACTAACAACACTGGAGGAAAGAAGGGTCAGAGGAGACATGATAACGACATACAAAATACTGCGGGGAATTGACAAGGTAGATAGTGACAGTTTGTTTCAGAGAGGGAACACAGAAACAAGGGGACACAACTGGAAGCTGAAGACTCAGATGAGTCAAAGGGATGTCAGGAAACATTTCTTCAGCCACAGAGTAGTCAGGAAGTGGAATGGACTAGAGAAAGATATAGTGGAGGCAGGAACCATACATAGTTTTAAGACAAGGTATGATAAAGCTCATGGAGCAGGGAGAGCAGAGACCCAGTAGCAGACAGCGAAGAGGCGGGGCCAGGAGCTGAGACTCGACCCCTGCAACCACAATTAGGTGAGTACAATTAGGTGAGTACAATTAGGTGAGTACACATACACACACACACACACACGCACACACAC